>PVKV010003889.1:0-108850 GCA_004027835.1 Alouatta palliata | reverse complement strand
GCGCCATTGCACTCCAGCCTGGGTAACAAGAGTGAAACTCCATCTCAAAAAAAAAAAAAAGTGAATCTGGTACAAGTTTTGCTTCACTTATGTTTATATCAATATTTAATATCTTGTTTACCAGTTCTAATCAGCACTTTCAGCAGAAATTACTAATGTGCTGAAATCATAATAGGTGTAGCTTTCCAGAGAGCTCATTTTATTAAGTTTTTATTGCCTGAATATTTAAAATGATGGAAGAAAGGCTTTTCAGTCTTACAAACGTCAGTGTGCTTGGTTTTACTAGTGTATAGTTTCATCTCCTTGGACATGAAGGCTCGTCTAGAGCTAATAAAACAGAAAGGTACTTTTCCTTTTTTGCTACTTAAGAATGTAGCAGAAATGTTTGCTGAGGTAGCTTAGAAAATCCTAATTTTTTTTCCTCGTTATGTGTGTTTGGTCTCAGAATATTTCTGGAAGGGTGACAAAGAAGTCCCTGATGGGCGTGGGTACCATTGAAGTTTCCATGCAGGGCACCTGGCTGTTCACGTTTCAGGGTTAATTTTATTAGATATCACTGCCAAAGTCTGTTGTCTTTTACGTAAAGGCATTTCAACATTGTGTCAGGGACTCTGGATCAGAAGTTATCTAAGTGATATGGTTTGGCTGTGTCCCCACCCAAATCTTAATTCCCACGTGTTGTGGGAGGGACCCACTGGCGTGGGACGTTATTGAATCCTGGGGGCCGGTCTTTCCCATGCTATTCTCGTGATAGTGAACAAGTCTCATGAGATCTGACGGGTTTATCGGGGGTTCCCACTTTTGCTTTTTCCTCATTTCCTCTTGCTGCCACCAGGTTAAGGGCCTTTCGCCTCCCACCATGATTCTGAGGCCTCTCCAGTCATGTGGAACTATAAGTCCAATTAAACCTCTTTTTCTTCCGAGTCTCGAGCATGTCATTATCAGCAGCATGAATACAAACTAATACACTAAGCAAAGATTGCCTGTTCTTGGCTGGCCATATGAGAGAAAATCTACCACTCCATAACAGTTAACAAGTCCAAACTTTCATTCTCTTTTCTAGTTCTACCATCTATCATCTAGATTTTGATTTGTTTTCACTTTTTATAGTTATCCAAAAGAGCATCATCATCATGAAATAAATCATCATCATAAAATTTGTAAATCAGGATAATTCTCAAGGTACCAAGACAAAGGTTTGCCCTGTAATTTGTTCCTTAGACAAGTCTTGAAGATATTCTCCATAATACGCCTTTATAACAACTAAGAAAATCATATAAAAGAAATTCTTAAATGAGTCCTGTTCTTTTTATTGATAATTTGCCCTGTCCCTTTTGGAAGCATATTATAAGATGCGCTTTCTGAAGCACATTTCCAACACAGAAGTGTGATTATTTCCTAAGTACCACAACACTGCCAAACCCTAACAGACATTTCTAAGTTTTCTTCTCCCCAATTAACCATTCTAGCATAGTATGTTTCAAATTCCCAAAAGTAGCATCTATTTATTGTTGGCATTCTGACTGGAAGAATCTAATCACCTTTTCTTCTGTCCATTTCTCTTTGGAAAATTTCTTAGTAAACCAGTTAAAGCTGTGCTTCCAGTTGAGCATGGGCCATATCAGACCTATCACAAACTCAAAACTAATCACTAAGCACTTCAACGACAAGATAAACTATTGCTGTTTTGTTTAATCCTGGCTAAGAGGAAATCCAGCCATCTAACTCTACATGCACAAGGAGCACCTGATATGACCACTTGGCCTGGAGTCATGGCAGTTCTTTTAATCTGGTCAATCCAGAATGCTGTTCCATTCTAATTAGATAATCTGCTATTTTTAATTTTAATGCACATAACTTTCTAGAAGGCTTTATTTAAAAAGCCTGTCCCACTGACATCACCTATCACAACACTTTCTTCTAGGATGTGTCCTGGTACACAGTTAATTACACTGTGGACAGACCGTAGAGGTATGCTCCACGCTTTGTCGTAAACAATAATCACCACACTTATTTACACCCTTCCAAGCTAGCACTTGATTTAAAAAAAAATCTCTTAAGTACAATCATTTCACTTGCCATTATATTGAACTAATTTAATTTCTTTCATCTTTTAAAATCCTCTTTAAGTAGGATGACCATTTTATTTTTATTTTTTTGTTCCTCCAGGATTTTCAGGTGGCTTTTTGTACTGGATCTAGGACATATCCAGAAGGAAGTTCTGTATCTTTTCTCCTCAGTACATCTCTTGCATCCACCAAAGTTAAACAGCAAGAACATGTCTAAAAGGTACTTAAATCAAGGAGATGGGCAAGACCACTTTGCAGTATGTGAAATTTCTCACGGCATTTTAAGTGAAATGTAAACATTAAAAAAAAAAAGAAGATATAAATATCGTGAAATTATTCCAATTCATTTTTATTAGCGATGACCTCATAACCTCTTTGTATTCATGTTCCAAACCCCCACGTCCCACATCCCCTTGGCTGGGCAGCTTCGATGCAGGTTATGAAGCTGGACTGCCTCTTGCTTCACAGCACCATCTCCTGGGCCGCTGCTGGCAGCTCCCCTAGCTGGAGAGTCTTCAAATACACATTTTCAGTACTTTTAGTAGTTTTTATGTCAATTACTCTAATGGCTTCATTACTGATTTGCCACCACTCATTTTCCATTTTTCTCCCAGGTTCTCATTCACTATTGGTTTAGTTAATTTGTAAAATTTCTGCTGATTTAATTTTTTAGGATAACAAGTATTTGAAATACCCTAGAAGTCATTTTTGTGTGTGTGTAGAATTGAGGCTAACTTATTTTTCTTTACCTTGTAAAAGCTTCTGATGAGTCATTCAGAAGTTTTCTTACATAGTAATTAGTTACTCAAGGAGATGACTCACATGGAATTCCAACGTATTGTGGGTTACCACCCCTGACCCCTTAAGGAATAATCTTAAAAATAGGAAAGGAACAATATGCTGTTGGCCTAATTAAAACTTCTCTCTTTGTGGGTAGTTGGTTACCTGAGGACACCCAGATGCCATTCAGCATGGCTTTTTAATGTTCACTACTGTAAACAGCAGTCTTTTTTCCTTACTTGGTTAAGTGGCTAACTTCTGGAGAGGAATTAACATATTCAAGCAGAGGCAAATATCTGATCAGTCATGAGGTATCTTGCTATAGGTATCCATGCCTACCAAATAGTTTTTTCTTCGTTTTCAAAAATAAGTTTTTCTCATTAAAATATGCAAATATTTATTACATATGATTTGAAAACTATGGAAAAGTTGCAAGAAAAAAACATTTGGGATCCTACTATGATATATAATTCTATATCCTGTGTTTTCACAGAACATTTTGAGCATTTTTCTCAGCCTTATGCATCCTTCAAAGCCATTATGTACCATGATATTCTACTGAGTTGTTTAAGCCATTTCTGATGTTTTCTTGCAATCAACATTTTCATAAAAGGAATAGAAGCATGGCTGCTTCGGTGCAGTTCAAGGCAGTCATCAAAGTTATAATTCAGTGTGCTCAGGCTTCAAGCAAGCCCTGGGGCAGGAAGCCACCCTGCATGATCACCCTCAATGCCTTATTCACATAAGCCCACTTCCTATTTTCCTGCCTCTCTAGTGGTTCTCAAGTCAGAACTTGGGTCCGTGTTACTAAGAGCTGTATTCAGATCAGATAGGACAAGGCAGAGAAAACAGTAAGCGCAGAGGCTCACGCCTGTAATCCCAGCACTTTGGGAGGCCCAGGCAGGAGGTCAAGAGATCGAGACAATCCTGGCCAACATGGTGAAACCCCGTCTCTACTAAAAATACAAAAATTAGCTGGGCATGGTGGCACGCACTTGTAGTCCCAGCTGCTATGGAGGCTGAGGGAGGGGAATCGCTTGAACCTGGGAGGCAGAGGTTGCAGTGAGCAGAAATCACACCACTGCACTGGTGACAGAGCGAGACTCCGTCTCCAACAACAACAACGAGGATCTGTAAATTTTTTCTTCCTATTATAAA
The DNA here is from genome assembly GCA_004027835.1 of Alouatta palliata. Classification (NCBI taxonomy): domain Eukaryota; kingdom Metazoa; phylum Chordata; class Mammalia; order Primates; family Atelidae; genus Alouatta; species Alouatta palliata. The sequence continues at coordinate 104,843 of PVKV010003889.1, read as the reverse complement.
GCTTAGAATTTAAATTCTCTTACCTTTGGAGAAGGATCTTTTAATGTAAGAGTCATCAAGGACACTGACTGTGGGCTTCCAAGTTCAGGCGTATCAGGAATAAAGGCTGACCAGTAGCCATAAAGAACTTTCTTATCTATCGATTTTATAGTAGAAAGAAAACAAACTAAGGCTCCTTGGCGAACTTTGGCTTGGTAAGACCTTTCACATCCAAGAGAAAAAAGAAAAAAGTTTAAAAATATATTTTTTTAATGCAAACACGAAATAATGGTATTTATTTCCACCAATTCAAATGATACGTTCAAAAATTAAACGTTCTAAATAATCCCTAAAGATGTCAGTGCGTTATTAAAAATTTTTCTTTCAAACTACGATCAAAACATGTTAAGACAACTTGTTTCTGTAACAACTTATTAAGGCTGACAATTAAAAAACACAACTGGAGAACAAGAGGCCAACATTTTAATATCAGGAAACGAGTGTTAGACACAAAACACTGCCAAGTATCCATCCGTCCACCCAACGAATACCTATTGAATGACCTAGGTATGTCCCAGGCATCATGCTAAGGCTGGCAGACATAAAAAAGACCCTGCCTTGACGAGCTCGGCAGTGACGGACAGTTAAGGAGAGAACTATAATAGTACATTACGAATAACACTAAGCCAGAAAAGGGTTCCCAGGGAATATGATTTCTGAGCCCATATCAAAGATGAGTAGTGGTCAGCAAGACAAAAAGGCACAGAAGAAGTCAAGAATATTCTAAGGAGAGTGATGACATGAGGGATGGCAGATCAAGAGAGCAAGTCACGTTCAGAGCAACACCGTGCCCCACAGAAACGAGGCTCCTCAAGTTAAATCACATGCAGCAGTCAGGTTTTTCAGCAAAGTTATACACTTACATGCAACTTAGAACACAAGGTATAAATATGTAACAAAATACTACTACCTCATTTTACTCTGCATGCCTCCTTCAGCATCAGAATAGTCTGACTCACTACTGCTGACCCTTTTCCAACTGGAAGAACTGAAGGGTGAGGAGACGCCATCTTTTCCTGCAGCTCCACTTCCATCTAAAGGCAAACTCTGGACACCCAGGGAGGAGGGACACCAAGTGTTCCCTTCATGCAGGTTCACTCTGCCTGTGCCAGTGACTGGGGCTGCCTCTATTTCACCACTGGATTCCTTTTCCTCCTCCTCCTCTCCTTGCTGGATTTTCTTTGGTTTTACTTTGGATTTTTTCTTTTTACTCTGATTTTAGGAGCAAATGAAGACATATATAATAGCTACTTCAGAATGGCTTTTAACTGAATCGTTACTTCTTCATTTGAAATATGTCCCCAACATGTAGTTTAAAGAAAGAACACAAGAGAAAAGAAAAAAGTGGAACTTCTTTAATACCCTAAGCATCAGGCACGATGCTAAGTGCTTACTCTCTTCTGTAAGAAGGAAGGTATAAGATACATGAGACAGAGTAAAACATGTGGCCTGGGTTCAAACTGTACCTCTGTGACCTGGGGCAAGTCATTTAGCCTCTCTGAGCTTGACCTTGCTTATCTGTAAGTATGGGGCTAATACCACCTACCTTGCACAGGTGTTGTGAAAGTATTCAGCCTTCTCATCTGCAATTCCTCAAGAGCATTAAAGCCTATAGAAAATGAGTGTCTATTGTATCAGTTCTCCGAGTAACATACATAGCTAACGCGACTCTACATGCCTGCACAGGAGACAGTAATCGGGGCCTTGGGTCTCTACAGAAGTAGATACTAAGTAGAAGCCAGTTTCTTTCTTTCTCCTTATTGCTTTCTTTCTGACATCCAACTATCTCTGGAATCTGTGTCTTCTTCCATGTCCTCAAAGTCTGTGGCACTGAGGAAGGAAGTTCCCATTACTTTTACCTTGGACTACTTATTGTGGTCCCAGACTCATACTCTTTTATTTGCTACCACAATGACTTTTCCAAGATGCAAATCTGATCACATCAATCCCCTATATACTATTCTTTAATGAAATCTCTATTGCCTACAAGATAAAAACCCAAACTCCTCAGCCTCCTGTACAAGAACCTTATCATTCAGCCTCTGCTACACAACAGCTCCACTCTTCCTCTCCCCTTTCTGAAACTCTAGACCGACTAGTTAACAAATGGGCAATATACACTCTCATTCTCTGTGTCTATGCACCTTTTGTTTTCTCTGCTTCAAACACTCATCCCTCCTTCCCTGTACTGCTACTCACTCTGAAATCTCTGTTTAGCTACCATATATTTTAAAAAGCCTCCTCTTTCTCCTCCATTTAGACTGGGTGCCCTCAATGTGTTCCCAGAGTACTCTGTGAATATTCTGATGAGAGAAACAATAATATTGTATTGTAGGTACTTATTTATCCATCTCTGCCTTCTCCCTCACACTCCTAAAAGCAGCCAGAATCCATATTCTTAGTGCTTAGCACAGTGTCTGGAACACAGCAGACGTTGGGTAAATGCTGAGTGAGTGAATGAGGGAAATCATTTCTAATGAGAAGCATTTTAATCAGGTATGACATTTCTGGATGTGAATTCTTGGCCATACATCTGCATGCTCCAGGTTCTCTAACTGAAGCATGAGGGAGATGGCAGCTATCTGGAAACGCTGGGAAATCAGGTGAATGTGTGGAGTGTGGAGATGGAGCGCTGACTGAGCGGTGGGCTTCTAATGGTCTAGAGAAGGGCTGGCAAATTATGGCCCAAAAGCCAAATCCAGCCCGGCACATAGCCTGCTTCTGTAAATAAAGTTTTAGTGAAACACAGTCATGCCCATTCATTTACATTCTGTCTATGGCTGCTTTTGTAGCATTATAATAGAGTTGGTAGTTACGACAGAGACCTAAAGTATTTACTAGCCTTGAAGAGAAAGTTTAAAAAATGTTTGTTGTCTCTACAAGCTAGCCTTGTAGAGAAAAAGTTTAGAAAACATCTGTTGACTACTGGTCTTGAGCATCGTGGGGATGAAAATGCTTGGTGTGGGGTATAAGTGAACGCTCATTTTTATAGTTGTTAGACTGACTACACCTCTAAAAGGTATAAAATGCTTTAACTGGTACTTTGAGCATCAGATGAATTATGATAGCAACCCTAAACTGAAATAAAATTCAAGGTAGGATTTTAGGGTAGTAGTGATGCAAATTATAGAAAACACACACAGCAATCTATGAAAAATAAGCCACAACTTAAATCTAAATAAACATAAACGTACCAAAGTTGGTCGAGAAGTACTGGATTCTGATTGCTGTGGTTTGATAGGTGTTCGCCCGTCATACTGAGGAAGTGGAGTTGGGTATAACACCGTGGGCATCTCTATGTTTAGTCCAGGGAGTCCGTGAAACATGGATTTCTAATAATGATAAATAAGGACACACACACACACAGACACACAAAACAAAAAAAGCCATTAATCATAAAACAGAACTATTCACCATGTCTGGATCAGAACACTAACAGATTAACGTTTAAAAGCCTACTAAGGAAATAGGAATGGGACAGAAAATAGATACCTCGAAGGCACAGGGCTTAAAGAAGAGCTTAAGTTGATCTGGCCTCCAGCTGGATCTGGTTTGGTCAGATCAGATCAGGTCTGGTTTTAGTTTCCTTATTTATTTATAAAATTTATCCATATCTATCTACAATTTTTTAAACCAATTTATCATTTTTATTTACCTATCTCCACATCTAGCTATCTCTCTTTTTGATGTGGGAGCAAGAGAATGGCACAAGGAAATAACTTCTGCTTCTGACTTCGCTGGCTGAAGAAGCTGGGTCCCCGGACGCTGGCCTGACTCTCCGACTGACCAGCATGCTTGGAAGCTGCCCACTGACGCACGTCTCAGCTGACCTGCCTACTGCTTGGAGGAGAAAGGCAAGGAGAAGCACTCGCTCTTCTTGCAAGTACAAACAGGCACAACATAATCTATAATTAAATCTTCTACAGCTCATGTCCCCCTGCCTATTCCCTTCCTCAGATTCATAGATCATTTTAAAATTTTGATACAATTATGAAATGGAGATTTATTATTTTCTGTTCTTAATATGAAGCATCTTTGAATATGAACGTTTTGGTCTACTCTCTCAAAATATATGTAAGAACTCTGAATACCTTAAAGTTAGCCTTAGAATAAGGATGTAAAGTGGTCCTTGTACCATGGGTTGAAACAGGAAAGACAATGATCACATGAAGACCTGCCTTACCTTTAGCACAGCTAAAAGTGCTCCAAGTTCATCAGTCTGTGTTAGTTTCATTCTCCCACCATTTAGAAGTGACTGTATACCTTTTAATGCATTTTGCAACAACTAGGGGGGAAAGGGAGATCCAGTTAGAAGTTAGAATAAAATCTGGTTATCCAGGAATCAACTTACTAGCACCACTTAGGATGGAAGAGAGACAGTCTCTGGATGATGAAAAAGCCTTTAGACACACACACACACACACATACACACAAAACAGAGATGCATATCCAAAGAGACCTGATAAACTACCATGAATTCTTTTCTAGAAGAAAAGAGTAATGAAGTGGCCTTAGTGTACATGTTTATAAATCAGCATGTACAAATGGTGAGTAAGAAAACAGAAGAAAGATATTTAGCAAGAAAAATGTGGGTAAAAAAGAGATAGCACAGATCAGAAGTGGGGAAGCTCTGTAACATGGCAACCCCAGTAGCTCTTAAAGGCAAAGGGATGTATGTGGGAACAGATGATTCATGATAAAAACTTGGTTTCTGGAGGGCAATCCTGACCAACATTGATTTCTTAACTCAGTAATCTCATTTCTAGAACTCTGTCCTTAAGAAATACTCCCTACACTGGGATGATGTGAACTGTAGCCTTGTTTGAAATAGTGGAAAAACTGAAAAAACTTCAATTTTGAAGATTATGATAATGATTATAAAAGAAGCTAACCCTCTGCTAAATGTAAAACTCAACAACAATAACAGCAGACCCTTTGAATGTTTTATTTCATATACTTCTCATAAGAACCCACAATGTGGTTATATCAGTCCCTTTTTAGGGAGGAACACGGAAGCCCAAGAAGTAATTTGTCCAAAGTTTTCCAGCCACAGCAGTTAGAAAGTATGAGGTATATTAACAGGTACTGAATAGATGTCCTGGAGATATTAAGTTTTAACAAAACCAGAAAGTTACAAAATAGCATGTTAAATATGATCCCATTTAAAGTTGTGAAATGCTTATTTACATATAGAAAAAAAAATCTGACGGCACATAGCACAAATTATCTTCAGTGGCTGTATCTGAGCAGGAGACTAGAAGGAACTTTATCTCACATTTATAACATTTGAAATGTGTTACTCTAAATTTAAAAGATGTTAACAAACTGTCATTTGCATCATATTTTTTAAAAAAGAAATAAAATACTGCAGATATTGTTGAACTCTCTCTTCCCTTTCATCTTAAAAACAGTCACTAGCCTGCAACGATATTGCTTTTATACTCAGAAGAAAAAAAAAATAGTTTCCTCTAAAAACCAAAACATAACAAATAAAAAGCTTCATATAATTTAAATCGAAATGCTATGATTTTAGTGTTTTTAGGTTACACAAATTTCATATATGTGTATTTCTCTAGACAAAGCTAATGGTGCAAATTAAACTTGTTAGTAGCACTCTCCCACTCCGCTTCTAGACATATCCACAACATTCACTAGATAGTGAGAGTCCACTTACCATGCAAAATGTGATATCATCCATATCAGATGATTTCGGAGATTGTAAAATAGCCAGGAAAGCTTGGAAACAGATATTTTGGTAGGGCTCATCCAAATACGGCTGTCCTGGTGCACTAAACGCATACAGAGAAAACAACTCAAACTCAGTCTCCTTTGAAATGAGCCTTGCAAAAGACTAAGAATTAAAAATAGCAGTAATACAGACTATTAGAGTTGGAATATACCCTTGAATGCAACTGTGCTATGGAAAGTGATTATTTGGATTAATTAGTTACTGCTGGGGGACAGGCACAGGGCTAGAATGAATATGGAGGAACAGTGCTTTCCATACAGAAAGGTTACAGATGTTTGTGGCAGAAAAAGTATGGAGAAAGAAAAATTTTGTTTCCGTTCTGCTGTTCAGTTCTAAGAGGGAAATAATGCAGACAGGTCCTGTCCAGCTAGAACCACATGGCTCTACCTGCCTTCCTACTCACTGGCCAGCACTGTGCTATGAGAGACAAGTTCACATTTGTGCTGCTCTTTTTCTATTGCCCACTGTAAGAATGTCGGGTGAGAAGCTGGGTCTGTTTCCACCTTCTTCAAAGAAAAGAAACTGCCCTTCACAGATACATCTCACCAGTGCTTAAATCTGCATGAATATATCTTTCTAAAAACTCAATATGCTTAGAATTTATGCCAATAGAAAACAAAATTTTGAAAGACTGTACATTATATTACTGTTACCACATTTTAGGAATGCGGTCCTAGTCTATTTTTTCCTTCTTTACAAGCAATATTAAAATTAACAAACAATATATGATGATTTTATTAGTAAAGTACATGGGAAATGCAAAGTTAGTTATTTTTCTAAGTTGGCTTTGGCTTCGGGCAGAGGGAACTACCTGCAAAGGGCCCAACAGAGGCACTATCTTATTACCATTGAGAAACTTGACTGGAACCACATACCTGAGACATAAGTTTGCCATACAATGTACTGCAGCTCTCCTGACTTCAGGATCAGACTGAGCTGAGTCACTCAACTTCAGTAAGAGCCCGGTCTTGCCTAGTAGTTCCGGGAGGTACTAAGACAAAATAACAGTCAATGTAGGTCAAAGAAAAGCCTCTAGGAAAATATTACGTTTTAGACAGATTTCTTCTTTTTTTTTTTTTTTTTTAACTAAATGGCAGTTAAGCACCAAAACGCTAGCTATTAGGTAAATATCACAGATGGATATGCTAAGATATGCCAAAAAGCATCAGTAAGGAACATTACTCCCAGCCTAGGTAGCTGCTGATGCTCTTTAGTGTGGCTGCATAGCTGATGGGTAATGGTAATAATAAGAATAATGGTTACTACTTACTGAGGGCCATGAACTTGACAAGTATTTTCTCACTTCATCCTCAGGGTAACTATTTTACACACGAGGAAACAAGGCCCAGAGTGGTTGAATAAGAAATGCTAGAGATTAGTGGCAAGACAGAAACCTAAACACAGTGTTGGCTCCAGAGCCTGTACTCCTAGCCTTTAAAAGGAAGCATAAAACAGTTTAAACTACCTTTTGACATTTTGAGCCATTGCAGTAAACCAGAGCTCCCAGGGCTTGAAGAATTTCCATGTGTGTCCAGGAACTACATTGATGAATAGCCGAAATAGTATATGCCAACAGGAAATCCAAGTGCTGTTCGTCAACAATTACCTAACAGGAGAGGAAAAAATATATTATGATCTAACTTTTAAAAAATATTATGCTTTTATGGACGTGTATGCTCACCTGAATCAAGCTGTATAAAAGAGAGTGTGTGTCTGTTGTTTATGTGTCAAAAAGATCACCTCTAAAGGGCCTGAAAGTTTAATCAACATAGAGGCCTTCTCCCTGCCCCAAGGTCTTGCTCACTTCTTCCTCTTTAGTATAAAGCAGAACTTGGTAAAGTCCTTGTAACCTTTCTTTGAACTAACCAGACATTGGCAGCTGTGAATACACAGATATAAGTATTTCAATGCACTGAAATATAATTCAATTAAACTGCCTTATACATAATAAAGACTCAACGAATACACAGTGAACCAATATAACATGATGTGAGAAATACACCATGAAGAGAGGGCACATTCCTGCTGTCAAGTAGCTGATCATCTTGTTGGCACAGATCAGGCTAATCCAAGTATCAATTCATGGACAATTGAGACAGACTGTCACCAAATGCCGGAAAGCTGGTAAAGGGTTATAGGTGCCACAGGTGACCAGGAACATCTTCAATTGCCAGTGTTACAAAGACGATACACCTGAGAATAGCAAACATACAGATGCTACCCCATATTAGTTTGAAGGATTCTAATCTGAAAACAGCCTTCCTCCATGCAGCAGACACTATCAGTTATGTACCAACATCCATTTCTTCCTTCCCTGCTGGCAGAGGACTAATTTAATTAGTATGTCCACTTCTCCCACACGAGACCCAAGGGTAAACGCTAATTAGTTTAAGAGTGGGTCTCAACCTGGAGCAACCGTAACCCCCAAGGAACATCTGGCAATGCCTGCATACATTTCTGACTGTCACAACTGGAGAGGTGCTACTGGTGTCTAGTGGGTAGAGGCCAAGGATGCTGCTAAACATTCCACAATATGCAAGATAATGCAACATGTCAATAGTGCTGAGTTTGAGAAACTCTGATGTAGGCCAAGGGTGGCTGCACATTATAATCATCTAGGGCACTTAAGCCTGCCTCCAAGTGATCGTAATGTATAGTGAATAGCTGAAGCCATTCACAGTAAGATCATTCTCCTGCTTAAAGACTGGTTTAGAGAGGTATTTATATGACCTAAGCCTCTCCAGCAAGATACTGGGAAGTCTATTAGAGAGTTTATGGGACAAGTTTCCTTAACTCTTAAATCCAAGCGACACAACATAAAGTTATTTAGCTTCTACTGAACATTAATCATTTCTTTGGCATAGGATGTCCAGAATTGGTGAAGCCATCTTATGGCTGTGAGAGATGCTACCTGAAGGTAACCCACATGCTTAGGATGGTGAAGGGAAAGATGAACTTCTTATTATTAAGCGGCTATAGATGCCTCCCTTGGGACTTGGGACATGTGATGATTCCTTTTTCTTTTGTAAAAAAATTGTTTAGTGATCTGGGATGGCTTTTCTGTCTCTTGCAGCCAAAAGCATCCTAATTCATATAATGCTAGTTGGTATGTTTTGTGTTCTTAAATATATTCACATACTCATGTGGTAACAGTCTTAAATAAATAACTAGGGTCTTTTTATCCTGCTGTCCCCTTGGCCCCAAGTTACTTCTTATGTTTTAGAAGCATCAAAAGTAGACCACAAAAATGGTAGCTGCAAGTGAGGGGAAAAAATATTGATTGGAAACAAGTAGGGGATTATTTCAATTTATTCTTAGACATATTTTGTTCAAATACGTCTTCCATAAGAAATTATAAGGTTGGGGGGCCTGAATGATATTGGTTTACTGAATCAAACCAAAAATCATACTTCTAATAGACAAACTTCTAAAATTCTACAGAATAATTTATTTTTGGATCAGAGTTACATTTATTTTAAAAGCATATTTATTAAGGCATTTGCTTTTCCTATAGCATCTCAAAAAAACAGCCTATCATATCTACTTCAGATGTGGTATTTCAATCAAAGTTCATAATCTGAATTCTAAAGTTACACACATTACCTGTAATCTGTTAAGTAAATGGTGGATAAGCTGGGACACTTTGCTGACAAGATGATTCTGATTAAAAGGCACCAGTTGGCAAGCTTGGACAAGAAGAGCACTAACGTCCTACCAAAAAAAAAAGATAAAGAAGTGGTAAAATACTTATTAGCCAAGTGAAGATCCTCAAAACACAGCCAAATGGAAAATAAAAGTGAATATTCACATTCAAAATGGGGAAAGAAAATGTGAGGAAGAAAGGAAAACAATGAAGTGACAGCACAAAAATACAATGTGCTAAAAAAGGAAGGAAAAGGCCAGGCACTGTGGCTCATGTCTGTAATCCCAGTTCTTTGGGAGGTCAAAGCGGGAAGACTGCTTGAGCCCAAGAGTTCAAGACCAGCTCGGGCAACATAGTGAGACTCCATCTCTACAGAAAAAAAAAATTTTTTAAAGAATTGGCTGGATATGGTGCGTGTAGTCCTAGCTTCTTGGGAGGATGAGGTGGGAGGATGGCTTGAGCCCAGGAGCACAGTGAACTATGATCTTGCTGCTGCACTCTAGTCTGGATGACAGAGTGAGACCTTGTCTCTTAAAAGAAAAGAAAAAAGAAAACAATATGGAAAAGAATCAGTATGGTTTTGGTCAGGCTGAAGACTCTGGTCTCTCTATATATTAAGACAGTATAATTAAATAACCAAAGAAAGGCTTCTAGGGTATAAAAGCACAAACTGAAGTTAAAAATATCAAAAAGTAACTGAACCAGATTTTCAATGGCATTGAAAAAAATCAGACCTAACACTTCTATGGATTTTATGCATAATTAGGGAGTTCTTAAAAAAAAAAAAAAAAGAGGGACCTATCTGCAAGTCACTCATTCATCCATTGATGTTTATTGAATGACAATGTTCTGAGCACCTACTATGTGCTATAGTGTGCTGAGTCCTTGGACTTCAAAGGTAAAAACAAACATGTTCCTGAACCTCAAAGAGCTCACAACCTAGTGAGAGAGAAAGAGACACAACAAATAATTAAAGTAACATGAATTAAGTGCTGAAAGAAAAAAGTATAAACTCTGTCCAGAAACAGTAATTAGGGAGGCCTTGTGGAGGTGATTGTAAAGCAGCATCTGGAATGACTTGAAGGATGAGGAGACATTTGTCAGACAGGGCATCTAAAAACACTGCAAGCAAAGTGGACAGAGCATGCAAAAACCTGGAGATGTGAAACACCAGTAGGTGCCTGAAGAACAGCAAGTTTTAAATGACTGCACACAGGAACAAAAGGGGGAGTAACAGGAGAGAACGGAAAGGCACAAAGTTTTGCTGCAAAAGTATCAAATTACACAAATATAGCAAAAGTCCCCATGACTATTGCCTTAATCTCACTCTGCTTCCTAATGACATACCCTATTATTCTGTTGTGAATTCTTTCAGAACTTATCTTTGCATATATAAACACATATATTTTAAAATCCGTCCTCCAGCTCCATATTGATCTCATTCTGTATGAATTGTCCTGCAACTTGCTTCAACCATTTACCAATACGGATTGAAGATTTTTCCAAAGCAGATTTAAAATTTTACGATCAATTCGGAGAGGAGTTAGACAGGAGGCAGGAGATCAGTTAGAGGAGACCAGCGGAACAGTCCAGGTATAAGTCACCTCGCCTGACGTCTAAGGCAGTGGCTATGGGAATAGACAGGAGAGCATGAACTGTGAAATATATGAGACACATTCTGAAATAGGACTGGAGAGGACCTGGGATGAAGGAAGAACCAATGTTTACGTCTTGTGTGACTTGGTGGATTGTGCATGTGCGCGTTGGAAGGTGGGATGGGCTGGGGATGGGAATGTGTGTTTGGAGCTAATGAATTTCATCCTTAGGAACTCTCTAGTTTGAGATGCCTGTGCAAGGAGGCAACTTGCACCACCTCCATCTTTCCTACATAGAGCCAGAAGGCCATGGTGTCAACAGTTCAGAGAATTCATTAATTCAAGGCCTGATGTGTGTAAGGTTACTCAGAAAGACGGCAGAGGGGAGGAGCTAGTGTGTAGGAACAGAAAACGTAGGGGCTTTGTGGCAGGCAGACTTTTTGTACGTGGGATTTTTATGAGCTTCAGTATTTTCATAGGCAAAAGAGACCTAATACTACCCACGTTCTAAGATTCCTGGAATTCCGCGCAGTAACGTACAGCATGTGGTCCGTGTATCCTGTATGCAATGAACAGTAGTATTGCATTTTGTCAACAAAGTGTTCTGATGCACAGAGAGGGAGTGGAGGACGGTGCGGGGGCATGGAAAGGTGGTACCAGAGGTGACACCTGAGGCATTATCAGAGCAGAAGTCCTCAAGTTGGGTTTTGAAAGACGCGAGTGTGCCAAGCACCACAAGGTCTTCCAAACGGAGAACTAAGATGTGCCACGGTGGGAGTGAGCATGCCAACCTGAAACTAAATCATCAGGCGCAGGGGTGGGAAGAGCAAGGAAAGGCAGGCGGAGGCAGCCAGCTGGGTTCCCGGAGGGGTGGGGTCGGGGCCAGCAGGAGCCACACCCGCTCTCTCCCGCGCTCGCCGCCTACCTCTGGAGCCACCCAGCTGTCCTCGGTGTAGTTCTCGGAGATGAGCTGATCGAAGAGCAGGTGGATCTCGGTGCGGGCGGAGCTGCTGTCATCTGGGCGCAAGGCGCAGAGTCTGGCAGACAAACGGCGGAACCCATTGCCTCGTTCAGGAGTTGCTTCCCGCGGCGCCTCCCGGGGCTGCCCGCAAGGCACGGAGCCCGCAACTTGTACAGCAGCCATCTTTTCTACGTAGGGTCTCATGGAAATACTTCCGGGGCATCCTCCCGCTCCGCCCGCTAGTTCCGGAAGTACCATTTTTAGACGGGACTGGGACTCAGAGGGGTTTCCATGACTACGGGACCCTTCTGACTAGTACCCAGCAAATGCTTGTCAGAAATTGGCTTGGAGATTTTTCGCCGGCCACTCCTTGATCCCTGACTGAAAAGTGATTTGTCAATTTGTGCCTCCAGAAAGTTTGTTCCTGGGCAAGGCTGAAGTTACTGTGTTTAGTACTAGTTTCAGATTGGGGCTGGAGTTGGAGAGGGTGTGCTGTGGATGGCAGTAGCAGAAACTGCTAGTTCTGAGACACCTTTCTACTCTTTCAAAATCTTTCCCCAGGCACAAAACCACCCGGAATAAAGGCTACATTCCCCAGCATTCCTTGCAGTTGGCTGTGGCTATGTGATTACAACCTGGCCAGTAGAATATAGGGCAGCTTTCTCTACTGAAGTGAGAGCTAGCTGCAGTTTTTGTTCCCTTTTCTCCTCTTTTCCCACGAGGGATCACGAGGCACCGTGCCCCACTAGAAGAGTAATTTTGGAGTTCAGCTGAATTACGTAAAATATTATCTGCCTAAAGGTGACTGGGTTGAGATGAGATACCCCAAGATTTTCTGAAACCTTAAAGTCAAGAAGTTGGAGAATAAAATAGACGTTTAAAAATCTGTGTTCAGTTAGTTTTCAGTCATCCAGGAAGTAAAGACTTGACTTTCACAGTTGGGCAGATTGGGAAAACCATCTCTAGGGCCTTTGAGTTATGCAAATATAAAGCAAATCCTTACCCCTAGCTCTTAGGGAAAACCTTGAAGTCACCTGAATGTGTATTTTATCCTGAGAATAAAACATTTTGTTCAGCAATGAAAATTGGGTGTATGCTTTAGCTGAGCTAGTTTTCTGAAGACTTTGGGCTTAGGGAGAAATGCTAATTATTTTGTTTGGATTTAGATTCCATTATGCTGGTATATTATTTCCTATTCTATATATACACATATATACTTTCTATTCTATATGTACACATATATATTATTCCTATATATACACATATATAATGTGTATATGTGTGTGTTGTATATGTGCATATATGTGTGTGTATTCATGTAAAGAAATTTATTCAAGCATTTGTTCAGAGATCCAAAGCTGAAACCTAGTCACTGGATGTTTTAATCTGGGTTCCCTGAAAGCAGAGCCTCAGGTGAGGTTGATAGGTGAGGGATTTATCCAGGAATGAACAGGAAAGGAAGGAGAATCAATACCAGTATGCGCTATTGAGTTGGCCATTGCAAGCGGTGACTAATTGTTCAGTCCTCAGGTGTTTCTGAGAAACCTTGTGAAGCTCTCAAAACTCTTCTCCGGAGAGGAACAGAGAGGGGAAGCATTTATCTGTCAGCTTTTGATCTGCATTATCAAAGTTGCCCACCAGGCATTGATTCACTAGTGTTCCTGTGTTGAGCATGCATCTTGCTTGGTCCCGGCAGGAGTCCTATGTTGCACAGTCAAAGAAGCCCTGAGGCAAAAGTAAGGAGACTAGGGTGCATATCTGAGGCAAGGCTCTCACCAGTTATACCTGTGCTAAGCTGGTAGATGCCTGAGATAAACTAGTTGCTGTAGCAATGGCTAGAATCAGAATGTATTGCCAAGAGTAGGTGAAGTAGTGCTAAAGAGATATCTAACACATTGGACTAGAAGGATGTGAGGCCTGGTCATTTCCACAATGGAGGTGGTTTGAAGAGACTGTGGGAAAGATCTGGCTTTGGTGTGGTTCATCTTAAGTTGCAACATGGATGACATGCATAGTGTGTTATTCAAGGTGGAATGGCACAGGAATTGTAAAATACAGTATAATGATGCTGGTCTGTTGAGTTCCGGTAGAATATACCCTTGGGGATTACTGTGGTTCCTTTAAGGAAATGGACATCCCTACTCTGCAGTGATCACCAACTGAAGGAAACATATCTCAAGCTCTGAGGGAGGGCTTTAAAGGCACCCTGCATTGGCTTGAGTTTAGAGAGTAGCACTCCTACTCCTACCTCCTACCCTGAAACTGTGGAAACACAGCATGGCAAAAGCTCTCTGCCAAGAAAATCTCCTTTCTCCTCCTAAATTCTCCGTATTTTCATAATCCTACAGTGACTGAGGGGCTTTAAGGGGTGCTAAGCACGTTCACAGTCATTTACTTTGTTAGATTCTGCATCGGATGATCAAGAACCTCAGTGGAATTTCACTCCTTTCATGTTTGGAAACCTCTCAGGACTTCATTTTTATCCCTTCATGAGAGTCTGATCATTCTAACTCACGTAGGCTTGCATGCTCCCACCTCACTCTAATTCACATCTTTGATCATTTCCTTCAGAAAATTTACCACAACCTGTAGTTATCTTGTTTATTTGCTTACTTTCTCATTTATTGCCTCCTCTAGAATGGTAACTTTCTGAGGGCACAGATCCCATTTTTCTCATTCACTGTTGTATCCCAGGGCTAGCACAGCCCCTGGGATGTGGTAGGTGCCCCCACAATGCTTGTTGATAGAATGAATGAATTCACTAATTATTTATTCAGGGTCCCCTTTTTGCCATTAGTTGATGTGAAAATCAAATGGGATTTTTGTGAAAATGCTTTGTAAACTCTAAAGTTTTATACGTCTTAGCATCAAATGAAGTAGATATGATTATTTCCCCCTTTTACAGTTGAGAAAATGATGCCAAAGAGTATAAATGGTTGGTCAGTCCTCCACAGGCAGCAAATTGGTTGAAATCAGATTGCAGCCCAGGCTGGCTGTGATTGTGAAGAACACAGACAAGAAATGTATAAACCCATCTTGTTTTACCTTCCACATTTTGTAATGGGGAAAACCAGAAGAGAGGAGCTTGATTTCAGTATCCAGGTGACAAATTGAACCAGGAGAGACTAGGAAGGAGGCTTGGCCTTGGGTTCTGTTTCAGGGTCATCAGCCTATTCGGTAACATAGTAGTCCCCCCTTGTCGGTCGTTTCACTTTCAGCCTTTTCAATTACCCGTGGTCGATCACAGTATGAAAATACGAAATGGAAAATTCCAGAAATAAACAATTCATACATTTCCACTTGCTGCTGTTCTCAGTAGTGTGATTAAGTCTTGTGCCATCCCACTTTATTCTGCCTGGAATGTGAATCATCTTTTAGTCAAGCATATCCACGCCTTGTATGCTACCTGCCTGTTAGTCACTTAATAACTGCCTCAGTTATGAGATCCACTGTTCCAGTGTTTATGTTCAAGTAGCCTTCATTTGACTTAATAATGGTCTCAATGCATAAGAGTAGTGATGCTGGCATATTGTTATATTTGTTCTGTTTTATTATTAGTTATTGCTAATCTCTTACTATGTCTAATTTATAAATTACAATTTATCGTAAGTATGTATTCATGGAAAAGAACACAGTATATATAGAGTTTGATATTATCCACGGTTTCAGGCATCCTTTGGGGCCTTGGAACATATCTCCCATGGATTAGGGACACTAATGTGTTAATAATCATTGTGATTAATACTTACTGAATGCTTTCTATATGTTAGCACTTTACGTGACCCTCTTATCTTTGTAGCTTTATGAGGTACTATTATATATATATGAGAACACTGAATCACAGAAAGATGAAGACTTTCACTGAAGGCCCAATGGCTGTGTGGTGGGCCTGAGTTTGAAATTCAGAGTCAGGGCTCCTGACCACTGTGCTGTAATGCATAGGCCTTATATGGCATTTGACATGTGATTATAGTTTAGGCACTGACACTTAACTGCTGTATGACTTTGCCCCAAACCTCAGTGTCCTCAAATGATGGTGATAAGAAATGCAGTCAAAAGTTTGTTAAGGATGCTTAGATAATGCCTGGAGAGAATTTAACATGGTCCTTGTTGGTAGTAAATACTCAATACATATCATCTGTTCTCCTCTCCCTCCTCCTCACCTTTAACCAAATAACTCAGATACAATGAGTACTTTTAACAATGATGATTTATTAAAAGGAACAGCCCCTCTTCCCTTCTTCCCATATCCCTCGTAGTCTCCATTCTCAGGCTTCCCATTTTCATCCATCTTCCTAGTCAAGGAGCTCCAGACAGTCACATCTTGGAAGACAGGAACTCCAGGAAGGGATGATGATCTTAGAGAAAGATGATCCTTAAAATAACTCTTCATCTGAGAAAAAGACAAAAAAAAATTATGCCCGAGACCTGCTGTTTGGGGGACCTGAGTTCACAGAATACAATCAAGAAGGAACAGTTCCCAATTTGGAAAATCAATCGCACCTGCAAAGAACCAGTCAGGCCCTAAGCATCCCAAGTATTGCAGGTGGATTGGCCAAATAATATATTCTGAACACAAAAGGTTTTTATTTAAAGCATATGCTGATTCTGTTGTGTTTAGTGCAACTTAATTTAGAATCAAAACTGAATTATGATAGCTTTTTATTACATATTGTTTTCAATTAATGGCTACCAAAAACAAATAAATTATCATGTGAGGCCCCTGAGATATTTTCACAGAAAAGAGGTTCTTATAAGTCAACATGGCAATGTACATCACAAACTTAAAATGAACATACTCTTTAGTCATCAATTTTACGTCTTAGAATTTGTCCCAAGGAAGTTAATAAGTGTACATACACCAGTTTAGTATTTGTTACAATCATATTCATAATATCAAAATAAGAAATATCTTAAATGTGTATTAATGGGGGTTGCTAAGTATCTGAGCATAGATGACAAACTATAGGTTATCAAAGATGATGGGATAGAAGCATTGGTATTAACATTAAAAGTTGGTAGCTATTTTTAAGTGAAATAAAAAATAAAAATAGACACAAGATTATCTCATTTTTATATAAATATTATATATTTGTGTGTGCGTTTAAAATGTGCACCAAAGTGTTAGGCAGACATTGTTTTGGGATGGGGGATTATGTGTGACTTTTATCATTTTGCTTAAATAAATAGTCTGATTTTTCTCCGGGACATGCTGGGTTAGGGAATTATTTTAAAGGTCTGGAAACCACCAGCCTGTGATGGATGCCTCTTTTTCTTGGGAAGGGTGGGGGAAGATGGAGACAAGTAGTTTTCCCTCCTATTCATTTCTGGGAAGTCCCATCGAGGCCAAGTGCACAACCTACCTAGACTGGACAGTGTTTGGGAAAGCAGGGAGGGCCTGGTGTTTCAACCTGTCCTTACTGTACAGCACACACATGGCCACACCCATTGCTGATACAGTGCTCTCCTGGATCACAGTCCCAGTCACCGCTGCAGCGCTCGATGCAGACACCTACGGAAGAACAGATGGGCTGAAAACCACCATACTTTTGGCACAGGTGCTGGGGAGAACAGCCCTTGATCAAGGAGTCGATTCCACATTTTTCTTTTCATTTAATATGCAATATAATTTATAACTTGCAGAATAATACTCATTAACATCTTATATATTCTAGTTAAAAGCAATGCATTCACATAACCTCAAAAAAGTAAGACCTACTTTAGAGATGGGGATAATTGTGTCTGTAAAGGGGAAGTGCAAAGAAGCCCACTGAAATATTTTCACTTTCCCCACGCTGCAGGGAATTGAGTGGAGAAGAGACTCACATTTACCAAGTGCCATCGCGGGTCCCTTGCAGTCACCCCATGCAGTGAGCCTTAATAGGCCCACTTTACAGGTGTGGCAGCTGGGGCTTACAGGGGTGACTTCCTAACCAGTGGGTACAGAAGTGAGATTCAACTCAGATTTGCCTGGCCCCTTGGTCTGAGCACCTTCTGCTGTCCCTCATGATGAAGCTCATCCTGACATAAGTGCATACCTCCAAATTTCAAGGAGCCATTCCTGACCTGAGTGGAGGCTCCCAAGTTCCCAGAACCTCAAGCTCTTTGAGGATCAATGAAGTAGGTTCAAAGAGTTAGTTAAGATGGCACAGGCTTCTAGGAAAACACACAGAACTCTGAATGGATATGTACTGTACTTTGATGGGCTACTCAGCTGTTATCAGGAATTTCTTTACCTGATTGTGTCTCTGGATCTTTCTGGGACTTTTCTCATCTGTAAAAAGGGGCCCCTGGATTCAGCAGGGGTAATGAGTTTCATTCTCCATTGTCAACTTCAGTCAATAGAGGTGACTGTCTGATTCTGTGTTGAGAAGGTTCAGACACCTTCTCCAGGCTGAAAGAGAAAGAGTGCTAGGACTGATTAGCAGTATCTGAGGGGTGCAAGAAGGGGACCTGATGGGATATCTTCCATGTAGTTGTAGACCTCAGAGAAAATCAATACCATCCCCCCATGCTTCCTGTAGCTTTTGTTGATTTGTGGTGAGAAGGCTGAAGACCCCTCTTCCCCACTCACAGCAGTGTGACTTATTAGCTCAAGAATATATACTTATTAAGTATATGTATGTTGACTTCTTACTATGTATAAAACAGAGGAAATTAATTATTCAGCAAATACAAAGATGTAAAACAAACAGCTTAGAGTCTAACAATATGGATAAGACATATTCAAAGTACTAAAAACAAAGCAGTATGTGACACGTGCCCTGAGAGGTGCATAGCCGAAGAATTAAAGCGTCTCAGCTGGGCATGGTTGCTCATGCCTGTGATCCCAGTACTTTGGAAGGCCGTAGTGGGAGAATCACTTGACTCCAGAAATTTGAGACCAGCTTGGGTAATACAGTGAGATCCAGTCTCTACAATTTTTTTTTTAAATTAGCCCGGCTTAGTGGCACATGCCTGTGGTCCCAGCTACTTGAGGGGCTGAGATCGGAGGATCACTTGAGCCCAGGAGGTTGAGGCTGCAGTGAGCCATGATCATGCCACTGCACTCCAGTCCAGGCAACAAAGCAAGATCCTGCCTTAAAAAAGAAAAAAAAAAAAAAAGACTCAGAGAAGATGACATTACTTCCAA
This sequence comes from Alouatta palliata, assembly GCA_004027835.1. Taxonomy (NCBI): domain Eukaryota; kingdom Metazoa; phylum Chordata; class Mammalia; order Primates; family Atelidae; genus Alouatta; species Alouatta palliata. The sequence goes on along the minus strand of PVKV010003889.1, from coordinate 85,724 downwards.
TTCGATTAATTAGAAAAGGTGAGTTTTGAAGTGCAGGAATATTTTAAAGACAGAACTGAGGGGCATGGGTGGAGTGTTGTGAGAGGAAAGAAGGATTACTAGCAAAAGTTCACAAGGGAAACCGAAACAGGGCCAGGATTAGGGTGAGGCAAGTGAGATACCTAGGGCACGCGATTCCAGGAGGCCCTTGCACAACCCTGATGGTGAGCACCCGCTTGATGTTTGCACCCTGGGTACCTCATCCACCTTACTCCTCACCCTGACATACAAGGAACACAGGCGAAATGGTAAATGAGGGCTGGGTAAGTGTTAAGGAACAGCTGGAAATGAAGTAGGAAAAGTAAGCAGGGGACAAAGTTACAGGGCCAGGAAGATCTCAAGGGCCTTATGAGTTGGATTTCATTTGCTAGATCAAGAGAGGGATGTGATTGCTGTTTAATTAGGAAGATTATTCTGGTGTGAGAACCTAGAATGGAATAGAATTCAACAAGCAGGTAAATTGCAGCAGAAAGTCAGGGGCAGGGACAGCTGTTAGGAAGCACCTGGAATGGCCCAGACAGAGGTCTTCGGGGCTGGAAATACTGTGTAACAATGGGAGGTGGCAGGGGAAGGAAAGAACATATGTGAGAGACACTTTCAGAGAATGAACAATATTTGGCAGCCAGTTTAACGTCAGGGCAAGGAGAGCAAATAACAGAGGAAAGTAATAACTGAACCCAATAATGTTTAGAGAGAAGAATAAAATACCGTGAAAGATAATGCAGGGGAAAAGAAAGTTTGAGGACCGAGGCAGTGGCAAGCAGTGTCAGACACTACAGAGGTTAAAGACTTGATGCCTGAGGAGTGATGAGATTTGTTCACAGGATCTGGGAGAGACATTTCAGGATAGTGATGGGGCAGGGGTGGAGGGGTCAAGGAATGACTTAAGGGGAAGTAGGGGCAGAGAATTAAGATGACTCCATTGAAAATGTTGGTAAAAGGAAAAGAAGAGATTGAGATGATTAATGTTTAACATGATTAACAAAATATTCTTTCTAGGTGATCCAATCTATTTGTAGCAAGAGAGAAAGAAACTGATGGAAAGGGAGATAGTGGCAGTCAGAGGGTGGCTGATGAGGGGGTGGAAGGACAGGTGCAGAGAGTCCAAATGGAGCAATGACCCAGGGAAAGGAGTAGGGGAAAATGGAGGTGGAAGAAAAGAGATTCTGTTCTGGGGAGCGGAGTAGTGGCAGTGAGGGGTCTGTGCAGTGGCCCTTTAAGACCTTTTCTTCTCTTGTTTCTTCCCCTCCCCTCCCCAGCACCCACTGGTTCCTGATGTGCTACTTTCTAGCTCCTTCATTCAAGGAAAACTGAACAGAGCTACCTTCTGCCTGGACTCACCATAAATCTCCCAGGGTCTCACTGCAGCCTGAAGCTCTTGTACCTCTAGGCTGAAGATGATGAGGATCACAAGGAGGAGGAAGGCCGCCAGCTTCATGTTGCTGTTGGAAGGCCTTGGAAAAACACAGCAGGACTGAGAGCAGCTGAAATTTATACCTTCCACCCGCTGAGCTGGAATGCAAGGCCAGGGGTGGGACTAGGGACTGCAGAAGCCTAAGCCCTGCCCAGAAACTGGCATGTCTGGAGAACACTCACCCACCCTGTGTACCCTGGGTCCTACCACGTTACCTAAGCAAGGCTCTGAGCCAAGGGAACACCCTCCTCTGACAGACAGATAAGACTCCTACACCAGGCTGTGTGTGGTGGCTCACGTCTGTAATCCCAGCACTTTGAGAGGCCAAGGCAAGAGGATCACTTGACCCCAGGAGTTCAAGACCAGCCTGGGCAACAAGAGCAAGACCCTGTCTCTACAAAATAAAATTTTAAAAAAAGATTTAAATAATGAAAAAGACTCTTAAATCAAAAAAGCTGTGAGTGACTGAGAAAAAGGGATGGAGTTGGGGAAGGTGGAAGGATGAGTATTAACTTTTATTATGTCATTCATTTTCAACATAAGTTTTGAATATCTGCTCTTGGCCAGGCAAGGCCTAGGTATGAGAAAATTCCAAAGAGAAATTACAATCTAGGAGCCAGGTGCCAGGTAGCAAGGGTGCAGTCTGTTCTTTCCCTTCTTCTCCTGACCCACCCTACCCTCTCACCTCCCACCTCCAACTTCCAGGCCTAGCACCTCTAGAAATGAGGGCAGGGAAAAGTAGTACAGAACAGGCAGGGGTGCTCCCTTATCACCTGCTGGTGGTAGTGAGGTGGCCTCAGTTTCCCTCCGCCTTGGTCTGATTCTCTCTCTTGCTGGGCTCCTACAGGTCTTTGCCTACAGGAGCTATGCAATTTTCTTGGGATAAAGCTCTGCTTTATCTCATCCAACTTCATTTCTGAGAACCCACACTTCTGTTATGCATGTTAAACTCTTCTAGGATGTCTTTCATCCTGTAGGTCTGGGGTGAGAGTGGAGGTGGGACCATAGTAACCAACCAGGTGGGGAGTGAGTTTCATTTCCTCCTCGTAGCACTCCTAATCTAGATGAATGGTTTTCTTAAACACACACTCCCCTTGTTTTGTTTTGTTTTTTGGTGGAGGGGCATAAGGGGTAGGGAGACATATGTCCTCTTCCCTCCCCAATGACAAGGATGGGGGGAGACATGTATGCCTTTTGGTCATGTGCCCTGTGTCCCACAAGATACCTTATATAATGTGAAGTAAGGAGGATACCTGGGCTGGTTGAGGGTAGTGAGACAAGTTTGCCACCTTGTGAAAGGCCCCTGGGCCACTTTCTGAAGTTGACTTCGCTTTAGAAAGTAAGAGTACTTGATGTTTCACTTCTGGTTCCTAATTCGGGGGCTACAGGGAGAGACCCACTCTGTTCTACTTCATATAACACAATTCCTGAAATGCTACTAGTTAGAGCTCCTTTGGGCAAACAAAGGACCTTTTGACCTTTTCTGCAAATCCTTATCTAACAAGACCCAGCCTAAATATCACCTCCAAAACTTTCCTGACCCCCCACTCCTAGGAGAGTAACTTCTTTTAGTACTTATCTTGTCATAGGACTTATCAGACTATATTGCAATTAATTATTCTTGTCATTTTCCATTTCTCTCCTGTATCTTGATGACTAGGATGGGGTCTTATTAATATCGTTCATCCTCAGTGCTCAATAATGGCATTTATTATCCTCAATAATGTGTGTTTTGGGGAGGATGAGCAGCATTCAGAGAGCTATTGTAGTTAGAAAGACACCTCACATGCTTTCCAGTACAGATAGGCATTATTATTGCCAAGCTACAGTTGAGGAGAATAAGCCACAGAGAGTTTTAGTAGCCTCAGATAATAGTGGTCTTAACTTAACGTATTACTGTCAGGCTACATCCAAATTCTTAGAAAATAATTTGGACTCACCTCTGGGTACAGATACATGAGCTTTTGAGGTCACAGAATTCTGCTTTATCTCATGTAGCACTGGCAATCACGATTTCATTAGCATAAAACACCTGCTTTGAGCTAAGCAACTCACTCTAGAGGCTTCTGAGTGCTCAATCAGATTAAAAGTAGCTATCATCCACCCGAAACTCTTACTTTGGCTTTGAGTGAGTCAGAGTATGTGGCCCTTATTGCTGGCTATTTACTAAGGCTGTTTCAAGGTTGTGAAAATAAGCCTGATCCAAGCATAGGACAGTGACTGAGAGTGAGGACCCCAGAGGGTGACATATCTACTTTGCATCTGGCTCCACTACTTGCTAGCTGTGTGATCTTGGGAAAATTAACTTCCCATTCTGAGCCTCACTTCTCTTTTCTGTAAAGTGGGGATCATAATTCCTACTTCAATGTTGGACGGAACAAATTACCATATATGTACACATCCATGCCCCTGGCACAGAGCCCTCAGCACTAGCAGCTACTATTCTTATGAATTTCTGTGAAAGGGGATGCATGTCTTTCTATTCCCTAGAGCAGGGCTCCTATAGACAGCTCATGCAAAAGTGTATCATTTCATTAAGGAAATATTTCAAGATAAAGGCAAATCAGAACCTGTCCCTATTTTATTCTGCTGGATATTGTAAACTGAATCATGAAGAGACTCCAAGGCCAAAGCTAGTATTACTGTCACTTCCATAACTCTATGAGGGCTCATGATTCCCATATGGAGGTCAGGAAGCTTAGTATGTGACCAATTATGCCTAAAGAATCATTAGCCAGGGGAAGGTCAATAAAATCACAATCTTATATAATTTCCTCACAAGGTGACAAAGAGCATAGCAATTGTCTACAGGGGACTGTCACCACCCAAAAGGCTCCTGCTCCCAATGAGAGCCTTTACAACACAAGAGGGTCACTATCAGCAATGACTTGTGAGTATACTCAACTGTTCCAAATACCAGCTCCTCTGCTCCCAGTGCTCTGAAACTGGAGTGTGAGACCAAGGCCTGAGTTTCTGGGAGGTGCCTGCAACAGACAGCTAAACACTACGATAAGCATGTGTCCTTCCACCTACACCTCTTCTTCTTGTACCAGATCTAGACAGGGTAGCAGGTAAGCCTAAGAATCTGAGCTCAGGCGCCAGATCACCTGGACTCAGATCCTGACTTCAACTTAGTAGCTGCGTGACCCAGGACAAGTTGTTTAACCCCAACATCATGTTGCTGGGTGACATTTCCTTAGATGACAACACAGATGGGCAGAGATGGGCTAAGATTTATGTCTTCCCTCCCAGCATGTACATCGTGGGTCATGACACGGGTATTTGGAAGCTTAAGCCCCGGAAGGAAGCTGACCTTTCTGGATTCTAATGACCTGTGCTTAGCATTAAGTGTTTTCAGACAAGCTCTCTAAGCCAAGGGAAATAGCTTCTTCCTCCTAATAATTAAGACTACTAAAAAATGGTGGCCACTTTGAATGACAGAGAAATGGAGAAGGGAGAAAGGAACTGGCATATACTGGGCACCTCTATGTGCCAGATTTTAGCCCCCCCGCCCCCATCTACTCTCTCCACCTCCTTTTAAAGGTCAAAAACATTATCAGAGGTTGTCTTCATTTCACACATGGAGAGACAATAGCTTGGCCAGGGTTATACAATTTAATTCCCCAAGTCTTTCTAACTTCAAATCCCAAGCTCTCTCCCTCACATGACACTGTTTATGACTTTTCCTTACACACCCCCATTTACCAGATTTTAGATGCAAATATTAATATTACAGGGCTCAGGTCTTGGCCTAGGAACAATGACTGGCATCCTCTCTTCTTCCCCCAATCTTCACAGAATTCCTCACTCAGTCACGCTATCTGAAATGTTAACAAGTGGAGACTTCCTAGGGTAAAAAGCCTCCTGCCATGTTCAGATGTGGGGGAAATCCCATATTTGGTTATAATAACATTTTGCTTCCTCCTTCCAACTTGAAAAAAACTCGAGACTTCTTGTATTACAGGTTCTCAGAAATGTTGATCCATCTTTTGTATCTAAGTCTTTATTTCTCCTTTTGCAAAAGCTGCTATAAATACCAGCTCTGCTGCTCTGCAGGCTCTGAATGTTCAGAATGACATTCACCTTACAAGGATGACTCTGTGGAATGCTTGACCACTAAGTTTGGTAAATAGCTGGTCAGTCTTTTTCACTTTAGACACCGTTGAGGAGGCAAGCCTCTACAGGAGTGGCAGAGGCTGGCTGGCTCTTTACCAGACTCATTTCTTCTTTCTGAGAACACAGTAGCTTTTGTTTCCTAGCTTTCTTTGCCGCTGACTTGCTATGGCTGTGCAATTGAGTTCTACTAACGGAATATAAGCAGAAGTGATGCACTTCACTTCCAGGGTGAGGCCCCTAACTCCCTTGCTCCCCATGCAAAACCTTCCACTCTCTTCTTCTTACTGCTAGCATGAAGCACAAAAGCAAGTTCTCTTGGAAGCTACATGTTGAAGCTGGTGAAGACTACAAGACAGAAGGAGCCTGGTCCCAGAATCACCACTTAAAGGAAAGCTGCTTGCTGTTCAAGTACACCAGTTTTGGATTTCACACAGGTAGGGATAATCAGTAAGGGATAACCAGTTACACCAGTAAGATTTGGGTTTATGACCCCTTAGCTGACTGACAGAACAACTGACCCTCTTATGATCCCCTAGCTGACAGATTCATGAGAACAATTGTTATTTTAAGGCTCTGAGCTTTGGGACAACTTCCTTTTGTTGCAGCAGCTAATTAAGACAATGCAAATTCTCAGTTGGATCATACTGACAAGTCACTCTAACCTCTTTCTTCTACTAACACCACTACTACCACCACTGCTACTGCCCTCCACTGTACTCCTAAAGAGAGTGGCTACTTTTGTGGATCCCTAATTTCTTGAAGTCACTATGTGGAAGCCAAAGCAACTCCATGTTGGATGCTAACCTGCCATGTTGACTTCAGATTAACCTCTGCTCTGGGAAGGCCATTAAGGTTTCCAGTTTGTCTATTATTCCTTGTGTACGAGCACATACTTACTGTAAATCAAGCCCTTAGGTCAAAACAACTTTGATGTCATCATACTTTAATTGTCCTGCACATCACTTCTGAATCACATATACCCTTTCCCTGTGGTATATAAACCCTAGGTCTTCGGAGTAATGGTGCAGGGATCCACTATCTCGTCTCTCCACCACCAGAGGCACAGATATGGCTTCTGTTTGTAAGTTCCTATTAAATGTTAGTTTCTAAGAGATAGCATTTGTGAGCCTCTTTCTTCAGCCTCTCAGCTTCCTTGTACTTTGGATTAGGTTTGCATAGATCTGCCTGCCATTGAACAACTATTAATTTTTTCTGAAGAATGGCAGTGTTGTAGTTGTGGAATACTGAATACTATATTTGTATTACATTAGAGAGTGCCAGCTCATGCTGTATTTCGGATGTAATTTCATTCCTTCCTATAGGCTGGGGAGGCTGGAAGACTTTGGGGTTACATCAGTGTGTGTTTTGTTGGCATAGGAGAAGGGAGTATTTGTGAATTTTGGGGTTTCAGCCTGAAACTGAGAAAGGGAAGCTCAGTGAAAGGAGAAAAAGGGTAGAGTGGAGACTTTTTTTTTTTTTTTTTTTTTTTTTTGGAGTTGGACCAGCCTGAAATAAGTAGAGATTTCTGGGCCACCAATGACTATCCATTACACAGATCTAAGCATACCAGTCAGAAAGCAGCCGTTTCCCAGAGAGCATCATGTAGCTTTTAGACTCCAGGGATACCACAAGCCACTGTCAGGTGAGAGGTGCTATTCCTCCAACCCAGCAGAGAGGTCCCCTTTTTATTTCTCAAAGTTTTGGGAGAACCAAAGACCCATAGCCTTTATTTTAGGGACTCGGCCTCCTCATCTGTAAAATGAGGGAGATAAAAATGCCAAGCTCACCCAGAAATAACCCCACACATATATGATCAACTAATCTTTGACAAGCGCTTCAAGAGATTCTTTTATTCCTTTACTTTCTTAATAGGCTTGCTTTTACTTTACTCTAAAAAAAAAAAAAATACACAATGTAGAAAGGAAACTCCAATAAATGGTGTTGGGGAAAGCGGATATCTACGTGCGGAAGAATGAAATTGGACACTTGTTTTACATCATATGCAAAAAATTAGCTCAAAATGGATTAAAGATTTAAATGTAATATCTGAAACCATATAACTCCTAGAGGAAAACATAGGGAAAAATCTCCTTGACATTGATTTTGGCAATAGTATTTTTTTCCATATAACACTAAAGGACAGGCAACAAAAGCAAAAATAAATAAATGGGACTTCATCAAACTTAAAAGGTTTTAGACAGCAAAAGAAACAATGACAAAATGAAAAGGCAACCTACAGAATGGGAAGAAAATATTTGCAACCCATATATTTGATATGGGGTTAATTGAAAATATATAAGGAATTCACACAACTAAATAGCAAAAAATAATAAGCACATAAATAACCCAATTAAAAATAGGCAAAGGACCTGAATGGACTTTTTTTTCCCCAAAGAAGACATACAAATGGCCAGCCAGTATGTGAAAATGTGCTCAACATCCCTAATCACCAGAGAAATGCAAATCAAAACCACAATGAGATATTGCCACATAGGATAGGATGGTTACTATAAAAAAGATAAGAGATAGCAAGTGTTGGTGAAAGTGTGGAGAAAAGACAACGGTTGTACACGGTTGGTTGAATGTAAAGTGGTCTAACCTTTATGGAAAACAGTATGGAGTTTCCTCAAAAAATTAGAAGTGAGACTACAATACGATTTAGCAATCCGACTTCCGGGTATATACTCCCCAGAATGGAATTAGAATCTTGATGAGAGATCTGTGCCCCATGTTTATTGCAGCATTATTCACAATAGCCAAGGTATAGAAACAGCCTAAGTGCCCATCAAGAGATGAATGGATAAATAAAATACATATAAACAGTGGACTATGAGCCATTAAAAAGAAGAAAATCCTGTCATGGGTAAACCTGGAGGATATTACGCTAAGTGAAATAAGCCAGATACAGAAAGACAAGTTTTGTATGATCTCATTTATATGTGGAATCTGAGAGAGTCAGACTCATAAAAACAGATAGTGGAATGATGGTTGGCAAGGGCTGGGGGTGGGGAAAATAGGAAGCTATTAATTAAAGGGTACAAACTTTCAGTTATAAGATGAACAAATTCTGGAGATTTAATGTACAGCATAGGTGGTAATAGAAGTAATAAATTTGATTGTGATAATTAGTACACAGTGTAAGTATATACATATATGAAATCATCATGTTGTATGCATTAAATATATACAATCCTTGTCAACTAAATTTTCCTTTTTTTTTAAAGACATGGTTTTGCTCTTGTTACCCAGGCTGGAGTTCAATGGTGCGATCTCAGCTTACTGCAGCCTCCGCCTGTTGAGTTCAAGTGATTCTCTTGCCTCAGCCTCCCGAGTAGGTGGGATTACAGGCACCCACCACCATGCCCAGATAATTTTTGCATTCTTAGTAAGAATGAGTTTCACCATATTGGCCAGGCTGTTCTACAACTCCTGACCTCAGATGATCCACCTGCCTCAGCCTCCCAAAGTGCTGGGATTAGTGAGCCACCGCACCTGGCCAACCTAATATTTCAAAAAAATTTTCTTAAAGCCTAGGTCATAAGAATTCTGAGAATTAAATACAATAACATATATGAATGGACCTGCTTCAGAGAAGGTGCTAAATAGGTTTGTTTTGTTTTGTTGTTTTATTTCAACTCTGGCTGATGTAGACTTATTGGGAAAAAATGTAGAATACCCTTGTGCACAATGCATTATCTATAGGATGACTAAATATCCTGCCTACATGCAATGTCATTTCTATTCTTCATTTGGTGGATTAAAAAAAGCAGAACCAGCCTTCTGGTGGTCACAAAACATTCTGACATGAGAAAGTCTCATCATGAGCAATTTGGCAATGTACATCCCGGAGCATGCATGCCCTTTGATCCACAGCTACTGTGATGTCATGCCTCACAATTAGTCCTAAGGAAATCATCAGAGATGTGTAAAGAGGTTTCATTCCAACAGCATCCTCTGTAGTGATATATGTCAGGGACTGGCAAACCATGGCCAGAGGAGCAGGCTATATCTAATCCACCACCTGTTTTGTAAAGTTTATCAGAAAACAGTCATGCCCATTTACTTACAAATTGCATATAGCTTCTTTCCCTGTGACAGCAGAGACGAGTGTTGCAACAGAAACCTATGGCCTGCTGAGTTACAATATCTACTCTTTGGCTTTTTGTAAAAAGAAGTTTGCTGACTCATGGTGAGTATGTTAAGAAAAAGTTGGAAAAACCTAAATCTTCAAGAATGGAGAATTAGAAAGTAAGATGTGTTGTATATAAGAGAGACAGTGTGTGCGTGCATTTATTTGTAAATATATTGTTTGGAAATAATGTTGTCGGCATATGTATATTGCACTTCTTAAAAATGTTCAATATATAGTATTAAAAAAGCAGGCAAATTATAAAATGTGGGCAGAATGCAATTGTGTGTTTTGTGCATACACCAACAGAAAAAGATGCTAGGAACCCTGTGGACCAACATGTTAAATGTGGCTCTTTTGATGGTGGTATTATGGATTTTTAAAAATCTTCTTGGTTTTCTGTAGATTCTGGCTTTCCTCTAAAGAGTGTGAATAAATATGTATTTCTTGAGAAATGTAAAAATAACTTTATCTTCCCAGATTTCTCATGACTGAAAATGTTGGAATAAATGGTCCTAGGACAGATCTTTCCTTTGAGAAGGTCAGAGGGGAAGCCCTGGGGATTCCACTGGGTTTCTGTTGCATTTCTAGTCACACACAGTTGTGAAAGGCCAGTGTTGGCCATACTCCAGGAGAGACTGGGGTAGAGGAAGTCAGGATTTAACTACTTGAGGGACTGGGGAACAGATGTGCTTACAGCCCTTCCTGACTCACTGTTTTCCCTTTCCACAGTCCCTGTCTTCTCTTCACTGATGCATATATATCCCTGACCAGAGGAGAGACTTTATTTTCATCCGAGGATTATCTGTCACGTTAATTCTGAAATTCCCATAATGTTTAAACTAAAACATAATTCATTTCATTATCTCCACTGTGTATGGCTTGATAGAAATATATTCCATAATGTAGAGCCTTAAATCCAGATAAAACATAAGGAATTTCTATTCCATGTTTGTATGATCAATGTTAATAATATTTTTAAAAATCTAAAAAGAAGTTATTTCCTATATTACAGTATGAAATAAATATGTTAAATGATTTTCTTGGTGTGGGTGAAGGCATAAGACTGAGGAGAGTGCCTGTGGGGAACAGTGACGGGAGTCCTTCCTTAAGGGATGGGTTTTAGATATGTCTTTTAAAATAGATGATATCATTAATACGTTATCTGTGGGCATCATGAAAGATGTTTATAATGTACAACTTTATGAGCTTGAGAGTTGGTGAAACACTTTTCTGTTTAAAATTTTATTTGACCCTCCCCAAAAGAAATGTTTATTTATGAGTATTAGAGTAGTTCCAGCAGTGATAACTCAAAAGAACCAGGAGGTACAGTGTTGTCTAGAATGTGAACTCAGGAGCCAGACTGCCCGACTGTGCAACTAGCCTTGTCAGACATGTGGCAAGTTAATTAACTTCTCAGTGTTCTTATCTGTAGAATGGGGATAATCATAATATTTCTCAGGGTTATATTAAAAACTGGAAAAGTTAATTTTGTCAAGCACTTAGAATAATATCTGGTAAATAAAAGTGTTTATAAAAGGAAACCCTATAAAAATGTTTACTCATTAAATACAGTAATCTGAAAGCATTAGTGATTTAAACATTTGTGGCTGACTTGATAATATTTAAGAAAATAAATACTGTATTTATAATCTTTGACCTTTTTTTACTCCTAAGACTTTATTGTACAGTAAACATTTTCACAGGCAGACAAAAATATTACCATAAAATCATGTTTATTACATCAATCTGTGCAAAAGGAAAAAACATTAGGCAAATAAAACAGCCATCAAAAGGGGTATCGGTTAAATGAATTATAGTAAATCCATTCATTAGTAATCATGTAATCCAAAAAGAAAGAGTCATATTTATGTGACATGGGAAGATCCACAACTAAAGTGAAATGGTAAAAGATACAAAATGTTATACGCAATAAAATACTTTCTCTGAGAGGATATATGTTAATTTATGCAAGTGGCGCTAACGTGGAGGGTTTGTGCTCATTTCATTGTGCCTCACAGACAGACCTGGGCTCTCCCACTCATTATCTGTGTGGCCTAGGGTGAGTCATTTAACTGCCGTAAGGCTCAGCGTCTTCATCTCTCAGACAGTGATACCCTGATTGCTCTGCAGGGTGACTCTGAGATTTAAACCTGATAATCTCAGAATATGCCTGGCAAACAGTAGGAGCTCAGAACTTGATGTTTTTCCTACACCACGCCCTGCTAATTTTTCTTCGTTTTTTAATAGAGACGGGGTTTTGCCATGTTGGCCAGGCTGGTCTCCAACTCCTGGCCTCAAGTGATCCACCTGTCTCGGCCTCCCAAAGTGCAGGGTCAAAACTCTTATATCCAGTAAAACAGCATCACTGGGTCAATGGATATCATGTGACTGCCTAACATTTTTACATTATAAAAGGTCCTCATGAGGCCATTTGAAAGTATGAATCAAAACACTTAAAGATGTGCAGGGCCGTGGGTTTGCATGAGGCTTGTCAGTGGACCTCCAGGATGAAGACAAAAGTAATTGTGCAATTTCTAGCAGAATGATTTGCACTTAAGATCTTATTTATTCGTCAAAGGACCCCCGTGAGGTAGGAATTCTTAAGCCCAATTTGCAGAAACCAAGACTTTGGGAGCTTAAATATCTTGCTTGACACCACAGAGCTAGGAAAAGGTGGGCATAAGATCTTCACCAGGTCTTACTTCCAAAGGAAGATTTGAAAAGAAACCTCCTTGCTACCTGCCAAATCTCTGTAGAGCCAGCAGCCATGTTCACACATGAAACGAGACAATGACAATAGCACCAGGAATAGCTGCCCCCAGACAGATGCTCTCATGAGCTCAGCCCTGCAGGATGGGGCCACTAGGCCCTGCTTAGGGGAAAAGAGGGGGTTTGTAGAGGAAGCCCAGCCAGCCAGCCAACCAGAGATAGGAAAAACCCATTGGGAAGAACATGTTTGCTCTAGATGGGCTTTGCTAAGAACAGGAAAAGATGAGTCTGGACAGACAGAAATGGTCCTGAGTGGGGAGCTTGGCCATGAGCGTGACTCAGGGAGTGGTCAGCAGCTGCCACACCAGGACACACGATGTGCAGAGATGCTGGCTGGTTGGTTCTTAAAGATTTTGTGCCTTGAGAAAATTAAAAGGATGCAGACATGGGAAGAAGGTGGCTCTTTGAAAGTGCTTCATGCAAGGATGCAGTATTGCATGGTGGAAAGTCGTCTGGTTTTTGAGTTGAAGAGACCAGCCTTGCCATTTATTTTTTAGCAGATCACTTCACCTTCTGGGCCCTAATTTCCATGTCTATGCAATGAGAATAACATTATAATTGAGTTGTAACAGAAAATAAAATCACAGATATAATATCTCCCCATACTTTCACCTCATCCACTCTAACCAGCGCTGACATGTATGATTTTACAGGTTGTGCACTGAACAATTACATCTGGTGGCCAGGATCAGTGGGACCATCACCCATCTCCAGTGTCTTTTCTGAAGTGCTACACCCACCTAGAGGGAGAGGCACTTTTCCTAAATAGGATAAAGGTGCTGTCTGTTTACCCATGGGACTCTGTCTACTAGAAGGGGGCCTTTTTCTAATTCTCACAGAAGCGTCATTTGAGCTAGTGGTGGTCTTCATCCAGCCTGCGATGACTTTCTGCATTCTACGGCAGGCTGTTTAAATATACATTTCTCACTCTGTATATCTATACTGTCAGTGGTAGATGTATATCTAAGGCTGTGGTTTTCCTGTCTGGAACCAACTCCTCTTTCGTACAAAATTGGGGACAATTGTAGGCATGAAAACCTAATGGGACTCTGTTTATTCTGGGAATAGGGTAGAGATGAATCCTGCCTGGGAGGTGGGAAAGGAAGAAAGCCTTTGACTCATCCCTTTAAGAGAAGGGGCTTTTGGCAATGTGGGGTCTTTATCTTTTCTGAGCTCCTGACTGCAACTGATGTTTTACAGGATAACACAATTTGGAAGGTCCAACTCCCAGGGTGACCATTAACTCCAGCCCATGACACAAGCACCCTGGGAAGCCAGGGTCAGGCATGGGGTGGCAGCGCAGGTTCGCAGGAGCCAGTTTCCGAGGCCTGGTGCATGTCAGGTAGAATCAGAAAACACCTGTCCTGAGTGTGCTGGAGCTGGGCAGTCCTGGAGGCAAAGAATCATACACAGAAAGGAGCACCTGAGAAATGCCCTCAGGCTAGAAGGAGAAACTCACATGACTGTCGTGGAAAGTGTGGGTTTTAATGTACGATTTTTGCTCTTTGATGATTTGAGTGCTTTTCATCACCACCGTGGGCTGAGGACCTGCCCCAGCCCCCAGACATTGCTCCAGACAGTGAGTCTTGCAGTGCCCAGTGGCTATTTTTCCTCTTCAGCTGCTCTACTTGGGAGACTGGCTCTGTTAGGAAGCTTCGGGCAACCCTGCTCCCCTGTCCCAGGGTTGAACCAGGACCAAGATGTATCCAGGAAAGCCTCTATGGCCAACCTGAGCATAAGACAGACTGAGACACCGTGCCCAACGGACATACACTATACTGCAAGATGCCGGGACTAAGGGCACCCATGTACAGAGTTGGGGCTGGCACCCAACACTGAGAAGGTGCACACCTAGTGCCAACTTCACACTACCATTTATTGAGCACTTGCTATGTATTCAATAAATGAGCACTAAGAGCTAACTGATTGTACAATCTTATTCAAATCTCAGAACAACCCTACAAGTAGAAACTATTATCTCCATTTTAGGATGAAAGACAGAGACTGTGGGGGTTTGATTAACTTGCACAGAGCCACAGATCTGGGAAAAGGAGGGTGCAGGGTTTGAATCGAGTCTATCTGACTTCACCCCCCCTCACAATGCTATACTGCTGCCATCCTCTGTGGGGCTGGGCCATGATGTTCAGCCATGAGCAAGGACCATGATGACGGCCCCAGGAATAGTTGGCCCAGTTGGAAGCTCCCATGATCTCATGTCTCACTGAGCTCCTGCTTAGAGGTCGAGAGAGTGGTTATGGAGGAAGTCCCGCCAGCCAGCCAAAGATGGGAAAACCCCACTGGGACAGAATTTGCTGGCTCCAGTTTTTACTTGGCAGAGAGCAGGAACGCTTGGCTCTGAGCTGGAAGAAACGGTTCTGTGAATGTCAGCAGCTGCCACCGCAGGACGCACTCGTGGCCGCTCTGTGCAAAGATGCTGGTATTTCTTTGGCTGTTATCTCATAGTCTGAGTGGTCTGGAGGAAAATGCGGAACCACGGACAGCGGCTCCTGGTGCTGACCATTCAGGGAGGCTGCATGCGGTGCTGAAAAGCGTTCTGGCTTTGGCGGAGAAGAGATCAGCTTTTGCCATCTACCAGCTGCTTGATGTGGGACACATTTCATCTCTCATAGAGCCAGTTTCCGTGCATTTGAAATAAGGATAATAATATTTACCTCAGAAAGGTGTTATGACGAGTAAATGCAGATGTGGAATTTAGATATTTCCACCTCATCTGCTCTAGCCAGTACTGCGGTGTGGGAAGGTCATGCACTGCACAGCGACTGCCAGTAGAGGGCGCAAGGGGCCTGCCGCCCTCCCAGGCTTTGTTTCTGAACCTGGCAGGAGAGGGAGATGACACAATCTTTATTGCAAACTGGGGGACACCCTTAGCTACCGTGGCCTCCTGGGGTCATCATTTACAATACAATCCCGGTGACTTAAGGAGAGAGTAGAGCGGAATCATGAAGGTGAGCAGAAGAAAAAACCATTTTGTTCATTCCTGGATTTCCTCATCTGTAAAATGTGGGTGCTATAAATAAACCCACACATCATAAAAAGCTCTCAAGATTAAAAACATAATGTATTTGAAAAGCTCTGACACAAAGAGGGTGCCAAATATGTGTTTCATTCATCCTTTTCCGACGCTGGGGGATTCCAACTATTACCAAAGATTGTTGAAACATCCCTCCAAACAAGTAAATATTTCACAATCATAACTGAGGTTTTTTTTTTTTAATATATGTGACTTAAAATTGTAAATTCATATGAAATTCTTCCTACTGTCAAATAGTGAAAAATTAAACTATATTCAGTATTTGGAGGTTGATCAAAACTTTTTGGCATAAAAAAATGTACAGTGGCATGTGTCTGCAATCCCAGCTACCTAGGAGGCTGAGGGGGGAGGATAGCTTGAGCCCAGGAGTTTGAGACAAGCTTAGGCAACAGGGGTCCCTAATTTTTTGGGGATCTCTAAAAACTTAAGTAAAATTAAAATGTAAAAAATGCATGATTTTGGCTGGGCACGGTGGCTCACACCTGTAATCCCAGCATGTTGGGAGGTAGAGGCAGGTGGATCACAAGGTCAGGAGTTCGAGACCTGTCTGGCCAACATGGTGAAACCCTGACTCTACTAAAAATACAAAAATTAGCTGGGCGTGGTGAAATGGGCCTGTAATTCCAACTACTCGGGAGTTTGAGGCAGGAGAATCGCTTGTACCCAGAAGGTGGAGGTTGCAGTGAGCCAAGATTGTGCCATCGCACTCCAGCCTGGGCAACAGAACGAGACTCCGTTTCAAAAAAAAAAAAAAAACCATGCTTTTTCACCCGGAAACACTTCAAAGAATATTTCCTGAGGAAACAACCAACTGTGCAGGGACACATTTCATTCTAAGGGAGTCTTTTGAAGTCTAAATGTCCGTTGGTCAAGAATTAATAAATAAAATGTGGTATATCCCCATGGTAAGAATGATGTGAAGCCTTGAGGGAAAAATGAAATTGTAGAAATACATCCACTGCCGGGAAAGCTGTTTACTGTATATTGTTGAGTGAAAAAGAAAAGAAAAAGTTCAAAATTACATAGAATGTAATGCCTTAATTATTTTACACACACACCTCCTGGATCAAAGGTATGAAAGGATATGATCAAACATGTAACTATGTTTATCTGCTGGTAATGAGATTATGGGTAAATTCTACCATCTCTTTGTTATATGTATCTGACTTCACTATAATGAGTATCTATTCCTTGGAAAATATGAAATGATTTTTCTTTTCAGGATTCTTATTCTTGAAAATGTGGGAGTAAAGGGTTTTAGGATCAGCCCTTCCTGAAGGGCAAGAGCAGAAGGAGCCCTCAGGCCTTCGGGGGTATTTCTGTCACATTTCTGGGGGACCACACTATTGTGAAAATCCAGATGGTACCAAACCCTTAATCGGTTCTGGACAGGCCAGGTGGGGAAAGTCAGGGCTTACCTGCTTGGGAACCAGGGTAGGGGAGGGACACAGATGTGGCCGCAGGACTTCCTGATGCAACATTTTCCTTCCTGGTAGTCCCCGTCTTTTCTGCATTGGTGCACACAGATGCCTGACCAGAGGAGAGACTCAGTTAAGAGCTTTTAAGTCTTACATGTAGAAAATAAAATTTTCAAATGCCTTTTAAGATATTGTCAAAAACATCAATTACCTAGGGATAAATCTAACAAATCTTGTGCAGAAAACTACATGATATTACTAAGAACATTTTGTAGGTACCTGAATAAATGGAGGGATGTGCCATGTTTGTGGATTAGAAGATTCATTATTATAAAGCTGTCGGTTTTCCCCAAATTCAACAATAAATTTAATACAATCCCACTCAAAATCTTATAAGGACTTTACATGAAATTGATAAACTGATTCCAAAACTTATATGAAAATTCCAAAAGGCAAGAATAATCAAGACAATCTTAAAGCTGAGGGACTGAAGCTACCATGTATCAGGGTTTATGATGATCTGGCAGTCACCACAACAGCAGTGCAAGACACCAGACAGACCAGCGTAACAGAAACGCACCCGCTCATAATTTATGACAAAGAAGCCACTGTAGTTCAAAGAGGGGAAGAATGCTTTTTCAGCAACGGTAGCTGGATGAATTGGCTTATTCATATAAACGAAAAGGAACCTTGACTCCTACCTCATACCACACACAGAAATCTGTTCCAAATGGATGATGGATCTAAATGTGAAAGAAGAAACAATAAAGCTCCTGGAAGATACTGTAGAAATAGTTTCATGATCTTCGGATAGGCAAAGATTTCTTTTTTGTTTGTTCGTTTGTTTTGTTTTTTTTTTTTTGAGACGGCATTTTGCTCTGTCACCCAGGCTGGAGTGCAATGGCGCGATCTAGGCTCACTACAACCTCCGCCTCCTGGGTTCAAGAGATTCTCCTGCCTCAGGTTCCTGAGTAGCTAGGATTACAAGTGCCCACCACCATGCCCAGCTATTTTTGTATTTTTAGTAGAGATGGGGTTTCACCATGTTGGCCAGGCTGGTCTTAAACTCCTGACCACAGGTGATCCGTCCTCCTCTGCCTCCCAAAGTGCTGGGATTACAAGCATGAGCCCCCAGGCCCAGCCAATATCTTAAATATTACAGAAACATTACTGATCATAAAGATAGGTAGACAAATTGGATCTCATTACAATTGGGGACTTTTCTTTGAATGACATGATTGAGAGAATGAAAAGGGAAGCCCCATTGGATAAAAACGTTACAGCACATACATGCAACAAACTGTATCCAGAATCTCTGACAAGTCCATAAAGTCAGCACAGATAACCTAATGGAAAAATGGGCAAAAATATTGAGTAGACAATTGATAAAGGTAGGAGACCTGCCGTCTCTCAAGGCATTAAAGGAAACTCAAAGTAATACATAGTCTCAGTGGTTAAAGGTCTAATAAAAGGTATGGCTGAAGGACACTTTGTTAAGAGCTCTGTAAGACTTAAGTTGGTGCTTAGTAGATACTTTGAGCTATACACAACAGCTTCTAGAAATTTTAGGGGTCTTGTCCAACAGATTCCTCAACTCTCAAAGAGGAGAGAGACCTGTTCACAAAAGAATCATGGTAGACGCTTTTGGGTCATGGAAATCTGAACCAGTTTCATAGGAAACCTTTGAGGTTTGTAAAAGAATTGTATTGATAAAAGCACTACCACTTAGACTATAAGACAAAGTCATTAGAAAACTGTTGGCCTTCAAATTTCTGCAGACAGACAGCAGGATGAAATCCCTACTGTGTTAAAGTTTCCCAAGACATTTTCAGGTTCAATATTTTGCTAGGAGGACTCACAGGACCCAGCATATAGTCATACTTATGGTTCTGATTCCTTACAGTAAAAGGATACAAAAAAAATCAACAAAGGGAAAAGGTGTGTGGGCAAAGTTTGGAGGAAAGTCGGGGTAAGCTTCCAAAAGTCCTCTCCGAGTACAGTCACACGGGAATAACTTCATTCCTTCTGCATCGAGTTGTGACAGCCTACATGAAATGTTGTTCACCAGGAAAGTTTGCTGGAGCATAGGAGTTGATTTTTACTGGAGGCCTGTCATATAGGCACTCTTTCTACCTAGCATGCACCAAAATTCCAGACTCCCAGAAGTAAAACACGTATTCAGCCTAAATCATACTGTTTGCCAAAAGGTTTTGTCATTTACGGAAAATTTTGTATCAGTGTAGGGAA
This sequence comes from Alouatta palliata, assembly GCA_004027835.1. Lineage (NCBI taxonomy): Eukaryota > Metazoa > Chordata > Mammalia > Primates > Atelidae > Alouatta > Alouatta palliata. Next base: position 66,537 of record PVKV010003889.1, on the reverse strand, counting down.
CTGTTTAACATTCTAGTTCCCAGATGTCAGCCAAGGGCCAGCTTTCCAAGCAGGCCTTTCTAAGGACTACAGTCTCAGGCCAGCTATGTTATCTTTTCTGCACAGCTAATCAGATGCAAGTGCGAACTTGGTGGGAACAGCAATCTCAGTGATTTCCCAGGATTGAAGTTACTATGAGCTGAGTGTTTGTGTCCTTCCCAAATCCATAAGAGGAAATCCTAACCCCCAGGATAGTGGTGTTGGGAGCTGGGCCCTTTGGGAGGCGATTAGGGATTAGGGGCAGAGCCCTCATGAATGAGATTAGTGCCTTTATAAAAGAAACCCTAGGGAGCTTGTACGTTCCTTTCGCCACATAAAGACACAGCAAGAAAGCACATCTGTGAATCAAGAATCAGGCCCTCACCTCACTGAATGTGTTGCCACCTTGATCTTGGACTTCCCAGCCTCCAGCACAGTGAGAAATAAATTTCTGTTGTTTATCAGCCAACCAGTTTATGGTATTTTGTTGTAGCAGCCCAAATGGATTAAGACAGCAGTATTACTTTTAAATTACCATTTTGGCCATGGTGGTGGGACAGTTGCAGGGGGTCTTCTTGACATGTTACATCATAATAGCCCTCACCCCATCCATCAGGGAGCAAATCTGAAGTTTTTCTCAGCGTTTAAGACGACAATTACAAGTAAGCACTCAAGACCTGAGAAAGTGACCACAGGAAGAGTTTGTGGAACCACTGGGCTCACTGTGAAATGAGCAGAAGCCAAAACTCCATTCAACACCTGACTTCCAAAAGCCTGTACTCCTATAACTGCACGGATAGTTTAGTTCCCCAAAGACCAGTGTCAGATCACAGCAGTGTCCAGTCTTTGCCTCAGAGCCTGGGTAGTTCCCTCTTTCCAGTGCTAGGTCACTTGTAAATGATTGCAAGTCCCATTAGATAAGCACAGAAGGAAATTTTACAGTACTCACTTGTGGCAATGTCCTATGGTCCTCTCCTAGGAGAAGCTGACTTCCTCCTAACTCAAAGGGTTCTGGCATATAAGCTGGTTGGTTTTGGTTTTGGGATGAGAAGCCATTCCTTTCCAGTATAGTGGTTCATAACATGTATCTGTTCCTTAGACCAAGAAGCTGTGTGCACTGCCTTGTTCTCTTGCTTTTTCTCTGTCTCTCTCTCTCCCCTCTTTCCTCTTCATCTCCTTCTTCCTCTCTCTCTTTCCTTTCCTCGTATAAATCCACAAAGGGAGTAAGGGGCATGGAGATTCCATTGAATGCTAGGGGCCTGACAGACTGCTTGGGTGATTTGGCTAATGAAAGCAAGGCCATTGTCAGATTGGATGGAAGTAGGCAGGCCAAATTGGGGAATGATATCACTTAACAGACAAGAAAGAACAGCAGTGGTCTTTTCTGTTTCAGTGGGGAAGGCTTTAATCCACCCTGTAAAGGTATCCACCCATACAAGAAGATATTTGAATTTTTGGACACAAGGCATATGGGTAAAGTAAATTTGTCAATCTTGCTTGGGGGTAAATCCCTGCGTTTGGTGAGTGGGAAAGGGAGGAGGTTTTAAAAATCCCTGGGGGTTGGTAGAGTGGCAGATGGAGCACTGAGATAGAATTGTTTTAAGGATGGAATTCCATGAAGGGATGGAGATAAAAGCTTCTAAGACACAGACCAAAGGCTTATATCTCACATGAAAGTGGTTATAAAAGGCAAAGCGGATAGAGTAGGCTTGCGAGGCAGAAAGAAGGAATTTTCCCTGATTCAGAAACTGACTGCCTTGACTAGAAAGTGACTGGTAAGTTAAGGATTCAAAAGAGTAAGTGGGGAGTAATTGATGAAAAAGAAAAATATTGTCCGTTATGAGGGGATAATGGTGTATTTGCTGCCTTCTTAGCTGTTTCATCAGCAAATGCATTTCCCTGGGCAATGGGATCTAAAGTTTTTTGGTGTCCTTTACAGTGGATGACTCCAGCCTTGGCTGGGAAGAGAGCAGCTTTAAGGAGAGCTTTTATTAAAGAAGCACTGATAATGGAAGATCCCTGTGTAGTGAGAAAGCCCCTTTCTGCCCATATGGCAGCATGGTGGTGTAGGATGTGGAAAGCATAGAGTTAGTATAGATATTTACATGCAGTCCCTTAGCAAGAGTAAGAGCACAGTTAAAGTAATTAGTTCAGCTTGCTGCGAAGTGGTAGAGGGAGGGAGTGTGGCAGCCTCAGTGATAGATGAGTGGGATACAATCCCATAACCAGACTGACTGGGCTTTGAAGAACTGGCATTTATAAACCAGGTGTGGTCTGGGTCTGGAATGGGAAAGAGAGAAAGATGTGGAAATGGGTAGGATGATATATGTATTAGGGAGATACAGTCATGGGGTTCGGGGCTTATGTTTATGCTTGGTATTAGATGAGAGGCTGGATTAAAATCGGGGCCGTGTGTAATAGTCACAGTGGGAGTTTCAATAAAGAGTGAATACAGTTGGATAAGATGCGGGGCAGATAACGGATGTGGAAGTTGCAAAGAGGATACTAAAGCCTGAAGATTGTGAGAGCTGTGCAATGAGCGCGGCATAACCCGTGATTTTGAAAGCCTCAAGAAGTAGAGCAGAGGTAGCTGCCACACGCAGGCATGACGGCCAACCTAGGACAGTGAGGTTGAGTGTTTAGAGAGGAAGGCAACAGGATGTGAAGCTGGCTCTTGTGTAAGAACTTCAACTGCACAACCCTGAATTTCACCAGTGTGTAAGGAAAAGGGTTGGATTGGGTTGCTATAGCAAAGAATGGGTTCAGGGTTTTGTACAGGTAGTTGGCAATTATAGGTGCAATTATGTGGAGCAGCCAAGGGAGCAGGAGGAATAGGCAGAGAAGTTACATGGGGTGCCTTGGAAAAGAAGGTTACTTATTTACTTTATAAGAGAGTAAAGGGTGGGAGCTGGGGATGGAACCAGGAAATGTCTTGGCACACAGAATGGAGGAAGAGGCAAGATGGACAGGAGCAGGGCATATAAGTTTCCTCAGGAATTCGGGTGAGTTTTAGAGAAGCTGGGGAGAGTATAGGGGTTTGGCATTACAGATGGATGGGGAGGTGGTTTCCCACACCTTAGGGTTAACATAGGGGGACATAAGGGGATCTATTGGGGGAGGTACGGGTTCTGGGAGGAGGGCAGCAATGAGGCGTGGCTGTAGCCCAGGAATAGTTAGGGAGGCAGACAATTTTGTTAGGATATCTTGGCCTAACGGGAACTGGATAAGCGGGGATGATTAGGAAAGAATGTGGAAAGGAGTGCCGACCTAATCGACACCAGACTTGGGGAGTTTTGAAAGGCCTGGAGGCCTTGCTGTCAATTCCCGCAACAGTTATGGAGGCCAAGGAGGCAGGTTAGTGTGGAGTGGGTGGCCCCCGTATTGATTAAGAACGGGATGGACTACCGTCCACTGTAAGAGTTACCCAAAGCTGAGTGTCCATGGTGGCCCAGGGGGCCTCCAAGATGTTTGGGCAGTGTCGGTCTTTAGCCACTAAGCAGAGGAGCAGTGACGTGAATCAGACAGCCCGACTTCCAGTGGGTGCCTGCACAGATGGGGCAGGGCTTAGGAGGAATCCTGGGCTGCAGGCATTCCTTGACCCAGTGGCCAGGTTTCTGACACTTGCAGCAAGGTCCAGGAGGGGCGGCTGGGCACTGCAGGCTGGGCACTTTGACATCTTTGTGAGCCAGTAGTGTGGCAGAGGCAAGCAAGCAGGTTAGCAGGTGCCCAGACTAAACCCTGTCTCTACCTGGGGTGAATCGGTCAAAGGAGGCATCCCCTGCATTGATCCATCACTGACTTTGTTCAGTCTACAGAAACTTCCCAGCAAGAGACCATCTTCTGTAAATGGCTCTAGAAGTAGAGCTTCCTGGGAGAACTGAGGGAGCTCTGCCACTTCCTCACCCTAGGAACCAACTAGACCCAGAGTTTGCATCTTGTTAATGACTGGGTCAGGCCTCAGTGTTCCCAATTAAAAATGGGTCCTAGCCCTCTCTCCTGCCTTTCAGATCTAGATTAGATATCTAAGTCCTTGGAAAATAGCCCAGAACACTTTGAAACCATTTGTGAAGTTCTCTGATTTTACTTAGAGAATCTTAATCCACAGGAATTAAGTGATATGGCTTAAATGTCTGTCCAGAGCATAGGGAAACAATTCTAGAATGAAGAAAGGACAAGGGTCAAGAGAGTCTCATGGGACCGATAAGACTTGTGAGCTGAGGGCCATGGAGAGGAGATGGTCGTCAACCAGGGCACCAAGGGAGACCTGTTCAGTGTTGGGCAGGCAGAGGAATGTGCACAACGTCAATAGAGGACCGGGCATTCACTGCTGCCTATATCCTCCTGGGGTCCAAGCTGTGTTCCCATTTCTTTACAGGCAACTCTAAACCGTGAGGAGCTGGAGGCTGGGGATGACCAGAGGGGAAGATGTGAAGTGCATGGTGCCAAGCTCTGAGTTGTACATGTTGGGGTACCTTGGGTCCCCCAGAGGTTCAGGATGTACAAGAACATCTCAGTTGCTCACTTCTTGGGGCCGAATGTGCAGAAATGTTTTTGACAGTGAGAGAAGGTGGGATGTTAGTGTTGGAGTCATAGGTACATGGAGAGATCTTCAGATTAATGCTTCCTCCACAGAGCACATCTCTCGTGCTGTGCTGCAGCTCCTCTGACCACATGGTGTGACGTAAATGGTGATGCCACAGGGCTCGGGGCAGCACAAGTCACACTTAAACCACACTCTGGACCATTACATCGTGTTAATCAGAGTGCTTCTAAGAAATGGTTAACTCATCAGGGGGAAGTCAAGAATTGATGTCACCAAGAGGCCAAGCTTAGCTGGTACCTTCTGTCAAGAACAGCTCCATTTGTGAGTGGTGCCATGGTCATTTCCTCCTATGGAACAGATATTTCTAGTGTTGTGTTTCGATTGCACAGAAATGACATATAAGACAATGCCACAGAATGTTGAGTAGGTAGAGTTGTGTTTGATCCAGACCCAAATGGGAAGAATGAAATAGGGAAAGTCTGGACTACAGGAATAACAAGAATGATGGGGCCAGTCTTTTAACAACTGTTTGATTCATTGAACATTCATAGGTCCCTACAATACGCCATCATTGGGTTTGACACTGGGTGACAGACATGAATATGTATTAAATATGGGGTATCTATATAAATCAAAAGCCTTAAATGCCCTTACTTTTTCCCCAGGAAGCCTACAGCTAGGAAAATATCCTGTAGAGATAACCTCACTTAGGGATAAAGTTTTTTGAATAAGATGTTTGGCACAATTTATAACAATGAAAAATTGGCCAGGTGCAGTGGCTCACACCTGTAATCCTAGCACTTTGGGAGGCCAAGGCAAGTGGATCACCTGAGGTCAGGAGTTAGAGCCCAGCCTGGCCAACATGGTGGTATCCCGTCTCTACTAAAAATACAAAAATTAGCTGGGTGTGGTGGTGCATGCCTGCAGTTCTAGCTACTCAGGAGGCTGAGGTAGAAGAGTCCTTTGAACCCGGGAGGTGGAGGTTGCACTGAGCTGGGATCACACCGCTGTACTCCATCACGGGCAACAGAGTGAGACTCCATCTCAAAAAATAAAATGGAAACCAATCCACATATGCTACAGTCATGCATGATACTATCAATGTACTAGGCTGGGTAAATTAGGTAGCTGTCATGTGCTGTGTAACAATGATTTCGTCAATGACAAACTACATACGTTATACAACGGTGGTCCTATAAGATTATAATTCTGTATTTGTACTATACCTTTCCTATGCTTAGATGTGGTTAGATACACAAATACTTACCATTACATTACAGTTGCCTACAGTATTCACTACGGTAGTATGCTGTACAAGTTTGTAGCCTAGGAGCAACAGGCTATACCATCCAGCTTAGTTGTATAGTAGACGACACCATCTAGGTTTGCATAAGTGCACTCTATGATATTCCCACGACAACAAAACCAACTAATGACAAGCTTCTCAGATGTATTACTGTCATTAAGTGATGCATGACTGTATAAATAAAAAGATATAAAATTAAAGTCTATATCATGACAACAGTAGTGTCGTCCCTCACCAGACACAGCAAGAAGAAGGAAAAAAGCAAATAGTACTATCATAATCCTAGAAAAAAACTGCACTGGAAAGAAATATACAGAACTGTTAAAAACAAAAAAGTGGCTAAGTTTGGGTACTAGAATTTTTCCTACCTTTGACGGAATTTTTTTTTTTCAGATTTTGCATCAGAATTCATATATGCCATAATGGGGAATGTGGAGGAAAACTCTCACATCCTCACCTCCATTTGCCTGTCGCCTACCCAGCATCGAGATCCTAAATGAGTTTTTATTCTTTTCTGTATTTTGTATGTTTTCAGCCAGTCTGTGTCTTTTTTTTTTTTTTTTTTTTTTTTTGAGACAGAGTCTCACTCAGTCACCAGGTGCCAGGCTGGAGTGCAATGGCGCGATCTCGGCTCACCGCAACCTCCGCCTCCTGGGTTCAAGCAATTCTCCTGCCTCAGCCTCCCGAGTAGCTGGGACTACAGGCGCGTGCCACCATGCCCAGCTAATTTTTTTTGTATTTTTAGTAGAGACGGGGTTTCACCATGTTGACCAGGATGGTCTCGATCTCTTGACCTCGTGATCCACCCGCCTCGGCCTCCCAAAGTGCTGGGATTACAGGCGTGAGCCACCGCGCCCGGCCATTTTGTATGTTTTCAAAATTAGCTTTTACTACTTTTGGGTGTAATCTATAGTTCACATTACAAATCACATAAAAAGCTATTTGAATTAAAAACACTAGTAACATTGCTCTTTCTGTATTCCTACAAGACCCCCTCCTGGATGAGACATTGTGAAGATGTGATGACCAAGAAAGCAGCAGCCATTCTGTGACCACGAGGAGATAAGCTCAAATAAGAAAAGCCAACAAAATGATGGGGAAAGGGGACATGTTTTAAGAAGGCTGAGTTCTTGATGACACAATTGCACTGTTAAATTCTGGGAGGACTACCTGTTTAAATGTATGTATGTATGTATTTGAGACAAGGTCTTGCTCTGTTGCCCAGGCTGGAGTGCAGTGGCATGATTACAGCTCACTGTAGCCTTGACTTCCTGGACTGGAGCAATCCTCCTACTTCAGCCTCCCAAGTAGCTGGAACTACAGCCATGCCCATCTGCTTAAAAAACTTTGTAGAGACAGGGTCTCACTATGTTGCCCAGGGTGGTCTCACATTCCTGGGCTCAAGCAATCCTCCCACCTCGGCCTCTCAAAGTGCTGGTATTGCAGGCATGAGCCACCATGCCTGGCTCTAATTTATTTACTTTCTCAGTTTTTAAGGATTAATTAATATTACAAGGGGTGAATATGCCATAATTTATTTAATCGTACATCATCTTTTAATGGTTATAAATAAGTTTTTGTGCATCTTTATGTTTATATCCATAGGATAGAACCGTGGCAGAGCCCCTTGTTGATCAAAGGGTGAGAACTCTTTAAGGCTCATCATTATCAGCCCCCAGTCAACCCAGCTAACCCAGGGCCTGGCATATTGTAGAGGCTCAACAAGCCAACGTCTGAAAGGCCAACCTCATCCTTGCCCCTCTGGTAGCATTTCCCGAGTTCTGTTGTCTCCACCCAGGACATGGTTTTCTCTTGGGTTGTGCTTCTCACGATTCTCTGGCATTACCATCCATGGCACATCTGTGCTGTTGGAACAGCTGGGGAGGCTATCAGAAGGTTCAGCTCCATGGGAGAAAGGCTTTATCTACAGATCTGCCCTTCTGAGAAGGCATCAGCTAACCCAGTCTCAGGGTGACACCGACTTCTCACCCCCTCTCGCTGTGGAAACCATTTCCTTGCCAAGGGAGCAACTGAAGCATTCTTGCAAATATCTGAACCTTTGTGCTGAGCTGAAGCTCTCCTGGTTTGTACAATGCACAGCATGACACCAATATCATGATTAAAAATTTTCCCCTTCAGAGAGGATCAGGTAAAATAACTAATGGGTACTAGGCTTAACGTCTGGGTGACGAAATAATCTGTACAACACATTCCATGACAAGAGTTTACCTATGTAACAAGCCTGCATGTGTACCCCTGAATTTAAAAGTTAAGAAAATGAAAAAAGAAAACAAAATTCCTCCTCAGTCTCCCCTCGTTTATATCTTCTAATACCCCAAGGCTGCCTGTAAAGAGAAGAGATGGCTGAGACCCCAGAAGGAGGCAGCAGCTACAAGTCCCGAGTTCAGCTCCACCCGGCCACCAAGTGAACTCACCACTCTGTCCAGCATCCTGGGGACCCCCACGACTGCCCTTGCTGTCCTTTTCTTCACTGAGGCCTTCTGCCCCCAGACCCGCTCTGCCTGTGTGAGTTGTCATTTGCTCTTGTGCCCCTACTTTCTGGCCATGGCTTGGACCCTACTGCCCAAGTCTATCCCTGAGATCTCCAAGTAGAGAACTTCAGAGGAATTTCAGGGACCGTTTCCCGATGAGAATTTTTCTTCCTAAGGGGTTGCAGCAATTCTACTCTCCTGCTCTGGAAGACAGAGGGACAGTGAGTCCCATTCCATGGTTGAGGAAATGGATGCCCACAGGGACTTTGACAAGGGGGAGGATTTGGGTCCAATTGGTTCTCAGCGGTGTGGCCTTGGCTATCCTTAAGAATTCAGATGGAACTCCCCAAGGAGAGATGGGATGAGAAATAGTTTGTTCAGAAAACTAAATTTCCAGTAGAGAGACATAGAGACCCAGAACCAAGACAAAGAATGAGAATGAACAAAAGAAAGATGCGGAAATTAAAATGTCAGGGAAAAGAAGAAACGCCAACTTCCTTCTGGATCTCTTTGTCCCCACATCCCCACCCCAAGCAGTGCTGTATCCTAGTTCTTCCTGACTGTCAAGGAAGGGGACCAGAGTAGCTGGCTTGCCTTCTGAACAATAACTTGGGACCTTTCTGTCCTGTCTCTTGCAGTTGATACCACCTACAACAGATTCTGGTGCTTCTCCTACACCTCCCGTCGGGTTCCGCAAAAACTCATAGTTGATTATTTTCCAGCCAACCGCTATTGCTTCAATCCAGGTGTCGTGTAAGTGCCAGCACTGCTACCCATCCCTCGGGAGAAAGGCTGGGAGTTCTGGGGTGGGGTCCCCTCAGAGTACTCAGATCTCTAAGGCCCATTAAGGTGCCGGACTCCAGGGGAGCCCCTGCAGTGTTTTCTGACCTGGCCTGGGCAGAGTCCTGAAGGACCACCCCTGGGCAGAGGCAAGAGAGCAGAGGTGACAACAGGAGTTGGCTTTCTGAGGAACCCCACCTGAGACACTTGGGGAAGGCCTGTGAACCCCGAAGTTAAGGGGAGATTTGACAAGAAAGAGGACAGGCCCTGAGATGCCTGGGACAGAGAAGGATGGAAGGGCCACAGGATTCCCCTGCTGAATCCGGCAGTGCTTAACTCTTCCTCCCTTCTCCACAGCTTCCTAACCAAGAAAGGCCGACACATCTGTGCCGACCCCAGTAAGGAGTGGGTCAAGAAATACATCAAAGACCTGAATGCCTCGGGGGCCCCAGAAGCTGTGAGGACCCAGTGACCTTGGTGGGGCCAGGAGGGAGCAGGAGACTGAGCCAGGGCAATGATCCCACCACCCTGGAAACCGCCTCTTCTGAGAGTCCCATCTGCTATGCCCAGCCACATTAACTAACTTTAATTTTAGTTTATGCCTGATATTTCATTTTGAAATTTATTTCTGTTGCTGAACTGCGTTATGAAATTAGTATTTTCTCTGACATCTCATGACATTGTCTTCATCCTTTCCCTCCAACTGTTCACACATTCACTATGTGGATCAATCAGCGTGATTAGCTTTCTCAGGAGACATGGTACCATATCCATCAAATGACACACGCCTATTGAATGGTTTTGCTCAGCACCACCCTTTAAAATATTGGCAGCACTTACATGAAAGGCGAACCAGCATTCTCCTTGTGAGGACTCTATTGATTTTCTTTCACCTAATAGAATCACAGATTGACAGGAATTCTAGGGGAGGAGTAGGGAAATAGGAAAAGGGGCAGAAACCACAAGATAGGGACTGAGTACTTCCACAGTCATGCCAGACGTTTCCCTGGAGACACTTTCCTGAAAAGTTGAGGCAGACACCACTATTTTATAAACCATATTGTAACTGAAATGCCATAGAAAAATTTTCTACTTAAATGAATACCAAAATGACACTGTAATGCATATGTATGCACACAAGCTCATTTTCATAAATAAAGCTTTCCTCAGAATGATGGCTAACATCTGTTGAGGCCTTACGAAATGCTGGGTTCTGGGCTAAGTACCTACATTAGTGAAAGTCTAGCAAACACCATCCACATCCTAGCAAGGACTCCTTACCTGGAAGCTGGCTGAAAGCCTTGGTCATGTTATCTTTGTTCTCAGCTCTGCCTTTGGGAGGGATGTTTTCCATGACTATCTGAGATGCGGCTTGAGGTTGGGGTGGCCAGAGTTAGCAAATAAAAATACGGAATGGGTCGGGCGCGGGGGCTCACACCTGTAATCCCAGCACTTTGGGAGGCCAAGGTGGGCGGATCACGAGGTCAAGAGATCAAGACCATCCTGGCCAACACTGCCTCTACTAAAATATAAAAATTAGCTGGGCGTGGTGGCACACGTCTGTACTCCCAGCTACTCAGGAGGCTGAGGCAGGAGAATTGCTTGAACCCGGGAGGCAGAGGTTGCAGTGAGCCGAGATGGCGCCACTGCACTCCAGCCTGGCACCTGGTGACACAGCGAGACTGTCTCAAAAAAAAAAAAAAAAAATACAGAATGGATACTTTTTTAGTGTAAGTATATCCCATGGAATATTTGGGACCTACCTGTGAAAAAAAATTATTTGTTCTTTATCTGAAACTCGAATTTAACAGGGTATCCTAAATTGTATCTGGCAACTCTCCGAAGAAGGAATACCGCTTACAGAGGCGTCTATTTCCTGTTGGAGGTGTCTATTGATTGGCTTAAGTGTAGAACAGGGCTTCTCAACCTTGAATTCACATTAGAATCGCTTAGGAGAGCTTTTAAAAATTCCAATGCCAGGGCCCCACATCCAAAGTTACAAATTTAACTGGACTTAGGTGGGGCCTGGCATCAGTAATTTTAAAACTCCCCAGGAGTGTTAGCGCACAGCCGAGTTTGAGAATCACTGTTGGTGTGTGCTCATAGGGTGTTTTTAGCCAGCCTTAGGGTTTCAGAGGCAATGCAACTCCGTCCCAATTTTTGAAGGCATCTGATCTAGCTATTTTGGTTCATTATATTGGATGGTTAATCATAAGCAGAGACTCCATCAGATACAGTTATTTCTAGAAGTGGGTTTTTAGCAGCTCTCTTCCAGCACAGCCCTGAGAGCTCTGTGCTCATCTCTTCCACCGCCCACCGGCTCCCCGCTGTATTGACGCCGCATTGCCCCCTGCTGGTGAAACAATACCACAGGCGTGAAGGCCACCCTCTTCAGCTCCCAGCCTCTGATGAATACAGCTGCACCTTCACAAAGATCACGACTGTTCATTGTGGGGTTAATTTTATGCATCCACTGAGCTAAGCTAAGGGTACCCAGATAGCTGATAAACATCATTTCTGAGTGTGTCTGTGTGGTGTCCCAGAAGAGATTAGCATCAGAAGACTGAAGAAGATCTGACCTCACCAGTGCAGGCAGGCACCATCCAATTCACTGAAGCCCGAGGAAGGGTGACTGCTGTCTGCATTTGAGCAGGAACATCCATCTTCTCCTGTCCTCTGACATCCACGCTCTCGATTCTTGAGCCTTCAGACTCAGATGGGGACTTGTACCATCGCCTCCCCTTTCTGACTCCTTCTCAGGTCTTTGGACTTGGACCAGGACTGACAACATCTGCTGCCCTGGTTCTCAGGCCTTTGGACCAAATCACACCACTGGCTTTCCTGGTTCTCCAGCTTGCAGATGGCAGGACTTCTTGGCTTCCATAATTGTGTCAGCCAATTCCCCTAATAAATATCTCTCTATTTATACCTGTAACAACATTGATCATTGATAGAATATATATCTATATTCTTAGAGAGAATAGCCTATTGTTTGTGTTTTTCTGGATAACTAATACATTCATTTTATCATCAAGATAAATATTTACAAGGAGGGATCTGAGAAGGAGGTAGACCAGGCTGCTTCGGGACCTGCTTTCCTGTCCTGCCTAGTCTTTCACCGCCTCATTTCTGCTTATGTTAACATTAGCTTGGAGAGGAGAACTCTGCTCTTGTAGACCTGCAAGCTCCACATCACTGGATTCTTAATAAGCTTGGTTTTCAGGCAGCAAGCAGAAAATACACTTCTTTTTAAAACTACTTTTTTCCCCTTGTCTGCTATCGGAATCAGTTTTAAAGTAAGTTAATTTCTTTCTTAATGGGTTTTACTAAGACTGATGCAAGAAACAGTCTCCAATACCTTGAGTTTTCCTTTTTGTTAAAACCTTGGCTGGAAGATGGCTTTAGAATATATAACAGGCCATGGGGTAACCAGCTGTTTTGCTAACTAGAGGTGTCCCCACGGACTTTGACCTTAGCTACTACCTTCAGTCAGTTCTACATTTGAGGACCTATTACTTATAACATTGCAGTCAGTCTGTATTAGTTAGGGATGGCTTAAGTCACAATGTCAGAAAAAATAACTTGATCTGGCTTAAATGATAAAGGGAACTTGTGAGTTCACATAACTGAAGCTTCAAGAAATAGAATTACCTTCAGGTAAAACTTGATTCAGTGGTCCTTATTTCTCCATAGACTATATATGACTTTCTGAATTTCTGATCTCCCTGCATTTGAGAACTCCATTCTAGAACAAAGTTAAAATACGTTTGTCCTTAGTTACTCTATTGGCAGAATAGCTTCCAGAAACTTCCAGAGCAATGTGGATTGGGAAGAGAATGTCAATCTTGAGCCAAGAGCCTGAGATCCACTTTTATTGGTCTGGCTGGCTTGGATTAAGAGCCCATCTCCATCTCTTAACCCAGGGATCAGCAAACTATGGCCTTTGGGCCCGATTTGACCTACTACCTGTTTTTTTGTTGTTGTTGTTTGTTTTTGTTTTTGAGATGGAGTCTCACTCTGTTGCCCAGGCTGGAGTGCAGTGGCACAATCTCAGCTCACCTCAACCTCCGCCTCCTGGGTTCAAGCAATTCTCCTGCCTCAGCCTCCTGAGTAGCTGGGACTACAGGCGTGTGCCACCATGCCTGGCTAATTTTTGTATTTTTAGTAGAGACGAGGTTTCACCATGTTGGCCAGGCTGGTCTCGAATTCCTGACCTTGTGATCTGCCCACCTCTGCCTCCCAAAATGCTGGGATTATAGGCGTGAGCCACCGCACCTGACAACTACCTGTTTTTATATGGCCTGCAAGCTAGGAGGTTTTTACATTTTAAGTGATTGAAAACCAAAAGAAGAATGTTTTGAGAAATATAAAACTTGTATGAAATTTGAGTTTTAGTGTCCATAAAAAAAGTTTTATTGGAATCCAGTTGGGCTCCGTTTGTGTATTGTTAATAGCTACTTTCACACAACAAAGTAGAGCTGAGTAGTTGTGAAAGAGACTGTATGACCCACAAAACCTGAAACAGTCACTATTTGGCCTATAGAGCAAGTTTGCCAACCCATATCTTAATTAATCTTTGTGGCTTAGGGAAGCCACAAAGATTTACTGATTTGTTTGAGCTGATCAATGCCTATAATAAGCAACGTTGATGGGCTTAAAATCCCACAAACTACCAGAGGGGTTGCTTTTCCAAAGAGTCATTTAAGGATGAAAGAGAAAGAACTTGGAACCCAACTAGTGTCTACCAAATGTATCTAACTTTCTTATATAATAAATATGTGGTAATATAGATATTGGCATAGAGATACACATATGGAATGTATATTCTGTATACATAGTTTTACATTGATATCATAGACACCTTTCATTTCAGTATGTATATCTACTTCATTCTTTTCAGTAATTTCGTGCTTATTATGTGGCTATACCATGATGGTTTAAACTGTGCATCTTTTAAAGAATTTATTTATATTGGTGTTTTTACAAACAGAGCTGCAAAGAACAGTAATGTGCCAACACTTTGTGTCTTTTTGTTTGTTTTTGAGATGGAGTCTCACTCTGTCACCCAGGCTGGAGTGCAGTGGCACAATCTCAGCTAACTGCAGCCTCTGCCTCCTGGGTTCAAGCAATTCTCTTGTCTCAGCCTCCCAAGTAGCTGGGATTACAGGCACCTGCCACCATGCCTGGCAGATTTTTGTATTTTAGTAGAGATGAGGGTTCACCATGTTGGCCAGACTGGTCTCAAACTCATGACCTCAAGCTATCCATCTGCCTTGGCCTCCAAAGTACAGGGATTACAGGAGTGAGCCACCGTGCCTGGCCCTACTCTGTTTCTTTAGATAGTGTTTCTTGAAATAGATTCCTAGAAATAAGATAGATTGAAGAATATGTAAATTTTAAATTTTTCTACAGACTGTGTCATTGCTCTTCAAAAATGCTGATTACCAATACTAAAAAATAGATTGTTTAAAACACACAAAGTAAGTGGTGCTTATCAAAAGGTTAATATATTTTGCATTTCTCACAAGTATGTTGAATTTCTTCCTGTTGCATTTTACAGCAGGAATCCTGACTCAGTCCAACTTTCTTATACTTAAAAATATAACGTAGGCCAGGAGTTAGCAAACGTTTTCTATAAAAGGCCAGATAGTAAATATTGACGTCTTTGTGGGCTATATAATGTCTGTTACAACAATGTGACTTCACCTTTGTCTTGGGAAAGCCGTGATAGACAATATGTAAAAGAGTGGGGGTGACTGTGTTTCAACAAAACTTTACTGAAAAAACAAGGGTCATGCTAGATTTGTTCTGAGGACCATAGTTTCTTCACCTCAATCTAGGCAATCCTTCAAATAATTCTGCATTGACAGTAGAAGTTTTGTTGTATATATTGTCTGACTGTCTTTCCTTTCTCTAATGTTAACCACTGATTTTGTGGAGCATGGATTCTAGGGAAATAATACCCAGGTAAGATGTCTATTACCATCTGCATCTTATTTCTAAAAGAATGGTTAAATTCTTATTGAGGCCGGGCGCAGTGACTTATGCCTGTAATCCCAGCACTTCAAGAGGCTGAGGCAGGCGGATCTCTCAAAGTCAGGAGTTCAAGATCAGCCTGGTCAACATAGCGAAGCACCATCTCTACTAAAAATACAAAAATTAGCCGAGAGTGGTGGCATGCACCTTTAATCCCAGCTACTTGGGAGGCTGAGACAGGAGGATCACTTGAACCTGGGAGGTGGAGGTTACAATGAGCCGAGATCACACCACTGTACTCCAGCCTGGGTGACAGAGTGAGACTCCAACTCAAAAAAAAAAAAAGTCTTATTGGCAAATTCAGTAGTTTTTGGTCTTTAGTCTACATATATATATCACTTGGGGGTTTGGTAAAAATCTAGATTCCCACATCCAAACCCAATTCTCTTGTGAACATTTTAATCAACCACCCCAGGTGGCCCTGAGATGCTCGTAGGTTTGCGTATTAGTTATCCTATTTATTTGCTGCATGACCATGGATAAGTTTTTCTAACTCTCTGAGACAACAGTTCCTCTTCTGCCAAATGGGAATATTAATAGTACTTAGCCCTTGGAGGCATTGTTAGAATTTGAAGGACAATGAATAATTTTCAAGAGAGCTTGATTTGTGAGAAAAATAAACTTAAATGCATGAATATATATATCAAGCATGAATTTACTTAGTGCATATGCATTACACACTGGGTGCATAATATTTTATAAAATAATCATTGTTTTATAAAATAGTGTTTCATTATTTGGGGAGAGGCATTATTGCCGTTTCCTTCCCGTTGACTTCCCCTCTTCAGATTTTTCAACTCTTCCCTCCTCCCATCCCACCCCCTTGTTTTGTCACAAAACAAAGCCAATAGAATCACCAACATTTTAAGACTGGTTTACTCAAAATGAACTCATTATTTTACGTAGTGGAACACAGAAATGTTAAATCATGTTCTATAAATATTTGTTGGTTGACAGCTTTGGAACAATGTCCTGTAGAAAAAGCTGAACGTAGCCACCCACCTTGTATGAGAGCTGCAAAGAACAGCCATGAGCCTGAATATGTGTCAACCACTGTGTGATTGTGACTGAAGGGGCTAAGGAAGGGGTGTAGAGAGTGTTGTGGGATCCCTTCCGACAAGCAGTCAAGAACACATAGAAATACATCACAAAAATTAAATAATCCAGATAAGTTAAAATGCATGCTAAGAAGAGTCCCAGGGTGTTATTGCTTAGATAGGGGCAGGCTCAGAAATTGAAGGGGTCCCTAGGGCCCGGGTCCCTGCTTCCTAGTCTGCCCAAAAATGTAACAGTGTCTTGTTGCTTCCAGGTCACTCAGGGATTTGACTCTGAGGTCAATGATGCACTTGGCACCAGAACTCAGTGGGGTTGGCACAGACCTGCCAGCTTCACCACTTTCTTTCTGAAAGCTGCTAAAAGAGACAGAGTTGTAAAAATTGAGGAATCAGCAAAGGAATTCCTGGTCCCATGCTGGCTTTCCCTCTCTGCCTTGGCAAGCGTAGGGCCTGTCCACTTGCTCAGGACTCTTTGCCCAACCTCAGCTCCCTAGACCTTTCCTCAGTGGGTCAGGGGGGCTCCTCAGGCAGCCTCCTCCTGCTAACACTTCTTCCTCTCTTCCCTCTGCCAGGGGCAGCTCTTCTGTGGTTCCATGCAGACCCCAGGTGAGGCCAGAAAACACCCCTATGGCCCTTCCCTGTGTCCCACCAACAGATAGGGCCTCAAAGGCCCGGGGTCCCCAGGATAGCTCTCATGCCAGCTGGTGCTCTTGCAGGCTGCCCCCCTCCTAGTCCTGCCTCTCTCTAGAGGTGGGCAAGAGCACCAGCCCTTACCTGGCATCAGCTGTTAGTTTCACAATGGCCATCTACCATTTTGCTAGGGGGCTTCTGAGGGTCATAGAAGAAGCAGCAGATGCTTGGGTGCTTGGGGACCTGGGCATTCTGACAGAAGGAACAGCATGACCCTGAGTCATTTTTTCACTGGGAGCAAGTGAGCCAACTCCTACCCAGTGATAAAATCGGAAGGAAGTAGATGGAGACAGCACCGTTCAGGGGATGATCTGGGGATGAGAAGAACGAGAAGGAAGTTGGGGATGTTGGGTGAGAAGAACCGGCAGGAAGTTGGGGATGTCTTGTTTCACCACGTTTCCCTTCCGTTTCTGTTTGAGTCTTAGATTTGGTCTCCATCTTCCTCTGTAGGAATTGCAGCAGATTAAATAGTCTGCCTCTATTCCAGCTTTACTTGGGGAACATAACATGGTCTAAGAAGAGATTTTTCCAGCAAGAGACCATCTCTGCAAGTCACCTGTGAGGCAGATCTGTGACGATTTGATGACTCAGCTGGCCACTGAGAAGCCATTATAGCTGGGTTCTGCCCCTTACTGAAACCTACTCAATGTTCTCCTTCCCTAAGTAGGTTAAGACTGTACCCTGCTTTTAAGGTTTATAGAATAGACAGTGGAAACTCTGTAGGGAAGAAAATCTTCCTGAACAGATAGCCCAGGGCATTTTGAAAATCCCTTGGGAAACTCTCTGTTTCACTTTTGCACCTCTGTCCTTGGACTTGGGTGATGTGCTTCCACCCCAGCCAGAGAGTGCGGGAAACAACAGCAAAAGGCAGGAGGAAGACAGACTCGAGAGAGGAGGCCCAGGAACAGGGGGCCATCATGAGTGAGGAGGATGTGAGGGCCCAAGAGTGTGAGCAGAAGAGGACAGGGCGTGGGCAGTCAGTCACCAGCCCCCTTCTCGGGTCCAAGCTGTGTCCTCTTCTCTTACGAGGTGAGCCCTGAGTCATGAGAAGATGGAAGCTGGGGCTGATGCGAGAGGAAACTGGGGCTGATGCAGTGGTGTCTTGTTGACTTGCATATGCAAGGGGGTCTTGGGTAACCACAGGGCTCAGGGTATCTGCAAGAATAGTTCAAGGGTTCACTTGTCTTGGGGCTGTTTATGGGGAAGTGGTTTCCACAGCAAGAGGAGGTGAGATAGTGGTGTCACCCCTGGACCACACTTAGCTAATTCTTTCTCACTAAAGCTCTGTAGTCATAGTTTCCCCTGGCAGAGCAGAAACTTCTGTGTTATCCCACAGCTGTTCTAATGGTGTGGACTTGGCTTATGCAATGATGCCAGGAGTCCTGAGCAGCACAGCCCACCTTAAACCACACACAGATGGACAGAGCTGTATTAGTGAAGCCTGGGCTACAGAGCAATGACAGCACAGCTAGTCTTTCAGACATTCAGACTGTTCCTTCAAGACAGATATGCACTAAGCAAAGGACCTAAGGATGTGTTTCATATGGGTGCTAATATGCATAAGGAGCCTTGAAATAAATGTTCTTAGCCTTTGACCAAGAGGGTCCATGTCTAGATATCTATTCTCCGTAGAAATAAATTCAAATATGAAAAAAAGAACAATGCATAAGTGTATTTGGCCTCTTGCATATTTATAGCATCTTAAAATTGGACCCAATTTAAATTACCTATGATATGGAAATGGCTAAGAAAATTATGGTATCTTCCCTTGATTGGCTATTAGGCAGTCTTTACAAACAATGCAATGATACGAGAAATGCTTAAGTTATGGTAAGTTTAAAAAACTCAGGATGCAAATCGGCTTATTTTAATCATGATCTACCTAGCATTTAGGATTTGGTCAATCCCACATCATGTATTTTTGTGGGTGCAGTTCCCAGGAAAGAGGAGGAATAAAAATTGCAAATATGAAGTGTTTTGTTGGCTTGCAGTCTTCTTGTCTACCCCTTTGCCTACCCACTATGTAAAGACTCCCTTCTCTTCCTTAATATGGGCAATTTCTACTGATGACTCATCGTTCTAAGAATTCTCTCCCCTCCTCCTGCATCCTCAGTGCCCCATCTTTGGCTGGTATGAAGGAAGGTGTGCCTGTGGTAGGGCCAGTTCTATCCTTCTCAGTATGTTCTGGAGTGGATATGCAGCCCCATTTTCTAGTGGTTATCCTGACATCATGAAGATCTTGTGTCTCTTTTGCTCTAGATTTGGGCAATAGTCATTCATTGGCAACAGGAAATAACACAAGTCAGCATCTTCCTAAAAATAAAGTAATTCAGGAAGGTGGACAACTAATAGTTTCTAATCTAGAGAGCAAAGGGGAAGAAATGTTTATCACACACAAAGTACTAGTGCCTTTTACTAATCAAGACAAAAATTAACAGGAAAAGGACAAACACATTATAGTGAAACATGTTTTCATTGTTAGTGAAAGACAAACATATATAGTAAAAATGTGAGTTTCTGGCATTAGGAAATATGCAGAATAGATGCTGGTCATCTATTCCTGATGCCAGAAACTCACATTTTCTCAGGGGAAATTCGTCCCCATAATTCTCAGGCTTTAAATTTTTGTAAAATTCACTAAACCCAAAGATTCAGCTTATGTACCTTCATTAACTTAAGCAAATCAATGGAACTCATCCCCATGACCACAGCGATTGGTTAGGAATTGGGTTCCTAAGTCTGTCAAATCCGAAAGAGCCTAGTGATGTTTTTTCCGAAGGAAACACAGACTCACTCTTCCCCGAAGACAATGAATAAGGATTAATGTAACACTGGCAGGTACTGGCAGCCACCCAGGGCCTTCCATAGGAAAGGCAGATCAGAAAGAGAAGCAAAGGGGACCCATGAGATACCACGGGGCTGCTGCATCCAGCCTTGCTTGGCACTACGGCCATTTTTATACCTTACAATCTAAGAGCCACAGGGTGCATTTACTAAAGCCTCTTTGAGTTTGGTTTGCTTATTTGTTTTCTGCCTGGAAACTGCCAGCATCCTGAGAGATGGAGAGATCTGTATCTGTACAGAGATACGGGATCTGTTAAAAGTCACAGGTCCTGACTGAAGTATGGAACTGACTGAAATGAGGAAGCAGGAGGTAATTTGGTGAGAACCTTGTTAAATGGAAGTGATTTTTAAACCTTACATGCATCAGAATTACCTGGAGCCTTGTTAAAACACAGGTTGCTGGGCCGTAGTCCATTAGGAAGTGATGTGGGGCTGAGAATGTGTGTGTATACCATGTTTCCAGATGATATTCACAATGCTATCCTGTCTGGGCACTACCTTTTGCAATACCCATTAGAAGGTATTGCACATGCTGGTTGAACTGTGGTCTGTTTTATTTTGGTGCTAAAAGCCTGTGCCAAATACTAAGCCTGCAGCATTAAGGAATGTGATAGAAAAGATTCCGAATATTGGAGTTTAGTAGCTATGTATTATATCAGCAAGGTCCTTTAAGACAGAGTTTAGGCTACTTTGAAATGGGCTCATTGGAAATTGCAAAAGGAAGAAATTCAACTTGCTAAAAAAGTCCCTTCCAACCTGTTGACTGAGAATCCAGTAATCTGGAGACTTGAAGGGCTGTAAATGCAGGATTTTCTACTCTAAGATAAAGTTAGCATGAGCAGAGACAGGAAGATGACAGACCTAACAAGGCCAGGGATCAAATATTCTTCACCTCCACATGGGCCAAGATGCAGGCAGAGGTCTGTCATCAGGGGCTGGGAGGTAGGGGTGACAACGGTGGTGAGGTCTGTGCTAGAAAGTGCACATCCCCAACCCCAGTTAAAATGCAAATGCAAACTATGTAACTGACAACCTCTCTGCTTCTGGCTACCTAGCCCATAAATTGATCAGAAGCAAATAGTAGCCTATGAACATTAGAAGGGAGTCACATTGCCAAAGAAACCATAAGACTGGCTCCAGACAGTCATTGATTACACAATACCTAAGGCAACCTCAGGCTAACTCACACAGACAGGAAGTCAGCAGCCTCCACATTGCACATCTCAGATTGTCCATGGAGGACATTCCCCCAAGAAGAAGAGCTAGGGACTGCCAGACAGGCTGAACTGCTTATAAATGGAATTCCCATTCTCCCATTCCCTAACAGGGATCTTTGTTCAACTTGCTCCGCTTGTTTATAACACTTGTATTTAGGGAGTGTTGGGCATGATTAAACTTTATTTAGCTTTGGGTTTCTGGATCTTGAGAAACAACTCAGTGCAGGCAAATTTTGTGTGCCCCTATATTTTTTGCTGAAAGCCAGTAAAGAAGGAATGATGACACCTTCACTGCATTTATGGAGACAAAATCTGCTCGTGTGTGTGTGTGTGTGTGTGTGTGTGTGTGTGTGTGTTGGGGGGGGAGAAAGAGAGAAAGAGAGAGAGAGAGAGAGAGAGAGAGAGAGAGACGGAAACCTTTCCCAAAGGATGTGTTTGCTGCTGTACCCTCATTATATGAAAGCCATCATGGCATCAAAACTCTGTAAGCCAGGCTGAGCTCTACCCTCTCTTCATCAGCTCAGAATCCCTACCACAAGGTGGTTGTGATGGGTAGAATATCACTCATCAAAAAATAGGGTAAGATGAGACCAGAGAGGTAAGCTATGCAAGCTAATTGGAAAATAGCTCAAAGTTTTTTGTTGTTGTTGTTTTGTGTTTTTTTTTTGTTTTTGTTTTTTTTTGAGACAGAGTCTCACTGTCGCCAGGTGCCAGGCTGGAGTGCAGTGGTGCAATCTTGGCTCACCGCAACCTCTGCCTCCCGGGTTCAAGCAATTCTGTCTCAGCCTCCTAAGTAGCTGGGACTGCAGGTGCACACGACCACGCCCAGCTAATTTTTATATTTTTAGTAGAGACAGGGTTTCACCATGTTGGCCAGGGTGGTCTCGATCTCTTGACCTCATGATCTGCCCGCCTCAGCCTCCCAAAGTGCTAGGATTACAGGCATGAGCCACCACGCCCAGTCCATAACTCAGAGTTTTAAAAGTGTGGAATATAAAAAGAAAAAACCCTCATTCCTAAAAAAAAAAAAAAAACCAACTCATTTCCTCAAAGAAACAACAGTGATTTGATGTGTATCTTTCCAGATATTTGCCTATGTAAATATATATGTGTATATGGCTTTTAAAAATAAAAGCAAAATAATATCCTTTACAGATAGTTCTGTAGCATATAGAGAGAGTATATATGAACATATTGAATGTAAATAGATATACCTTTTGCATGTAATATTATGGACACTTTCCATAGATACAGATGTGTGTTGTTTTTTTTTTTACTGACTGCAGAATATTCCATTGATGGACATCTTAATCCTCTACTAATTAATCCCCTACTGATGACTGTTTGCATCTGCTTGCTCTTTACCAACCATACTGCAAAGAATATTCTCATGTCTACATATTCTTATCTTTTGGCAGCGTTTCTGTAAAACAAATTCCTAGAAATGGGACCAGATCAAATGGGATGTAGGTCACATAGTATGTGCATTTTAATATTTGCTAAGTAGCAGTGTTTAATTACACTTTGAAGAGTTTGAACACTACAATTCTAAATATGTTTGGACACAAGAACTAGATTACTTTAAACAAAAGGAAATAAGCATAGCTCATAAAAACACATTTG
This sequence comes from Alouatta palliata, assembly GCA_004027835.1. Lineage (NCBI taxonomy): Eukaryota > Metazoa > Chordata > Mammalia > Primates > Atelidae > Alouatta > Alouatta palliata. The sequence goes on along the minus strand of PVKV010003889.1, from coordinate 43,933 downwards.
GTTTTCACACAAATATTTTGAATTTCTCTTCCTTCTGCAAAAAGAACCCTAGCTTAGCATGCATTTCTTGTACTTATAATGCAAGCAATCCATCTGTTAAATAACGTACCTTTCACAGTAAACTTATAAACAGAATTCTGGCTCCACACAGAAGCTGGTTGTCTTTTCCTTTTTAAACATTAGCTATTTATTTTGTAGAGTGCAGATTCTAGAGAAATAATGTATAATACACCTGTTTCCATATGCAGATAGTTACCGCATTTAGAAAACAGTGGTGAATTCTGTTGACAGTGGTTCTCAGTCATTAGCATGCTATGGAACACTTCATAAGCTTGATAAAAATGTCATCTCCCAGCTCTATACCTAAAGACTCTTACGTAAGTGGCTTAAATGATCACTGCTCAAACACTCCATGTCCACTCAGAATCCTGACCAGAAAGTGGTTGCAATGGCTGGAATATCATCCGTTAAAGAATAGGGTAAGATTTGAATACAGGTGGATCGTGTTTTGGGAAAGAACTTGGTCAGTGGTTAAGAGCATAGTCTGTAGTTCAATAAAAGTCCAGTTCTGGAGCTCAGTTGTGCAATTTATACGCTGTGTAACCTCAGCCAAGTTGCCTAACCTGAGCCCTGGGTTACTTTTCTGTCAAACGGAGATATTAATAGTACCTAAGCTATACTATTTCAGGTAAAAATAAATGAACAATGCATAAAAAGCACTCAGTAGAAGTAAGCCTCAAAAATGTAGGTAATTGCTATTAAAAGCTTGATTCATCATGAACAGGCACTTCAGAATACTCTGCTTAACGGTGTCCATTCAAGTAATAAATTCTCCTAAAGCAGAGGAATTCTCCTAGAGCATGCATAGTATGATTTACCTTATAACATATTCGTAGTTTCAATGTTCCAGCACTGTGCCCCCATTGTAAAGTGGATGACTCTGTCTCTACTCCCCTCCCAATTTCCCTCCATTGCACAGCTTCCTAATCTTTGCCTATGATTCCTCTTAACCGGTGGTTTTGACTTGCCAGAAAAACAACACCAAACTCAATACTGGTTTACCTTTTAAAAGAGCATCTTTATTATTTCAAATATAATAACAAAGGCATCTGATCCACATTTGTCAGTCTGGTGGCTTTGGTACCATGGCTGCCTACAGCAGGCCGAAGACAGCCACTTGGTTGTCACCAAACACAGTGTGAGGGAAGAGGGAGGGGACGGGGGAACTCTCAGAACAAACAATCACAAACATGCTGTGAAATTGAAAATAAATTATAAAACTAAATAGTTTAAATAAATTAAAGTTTAAGTTAAGAAGAGTCCCATAGTGTGGCTGTTTGGTAACAACCAGTCCATAGGAGAGGTAGCTGTGGAGGCCACAGGGTGTTCCCAAGGCTCAGGTTCCTGCTTCCCACGGGGCCCGCCAAGGTCACTGGGCCTCGAAGCTTCTGGGCTCATCAGGCATTCAGCTCCAGGTTGCTGACGTATTTCTGAACCCACTCCTGGCTGGGGTCAGCACAAACCTGCCGGCCCTTCTTGGTTAGGAAGCTGCAAAGAAGGGAGGAAGGGTTAAGCATAGGGGAATTCAGCAGGGGAATCCTGGGCCTACCATGGTCCCTTCATCCCTCTCTCTGTCCTGGGCAGCTCAGGGTCTGCTTGCTCTCTCCGGGAACCCCTGCCTATCTCTGTCTAGAGAGCTTCTCTCAGGGACTCATAGAGGCGGCCTCAGAGGGTCCTGCTGCCTCCTTCTTCCTGTCCCTTTCCTCTGAGCTGGGGCAGCCCTTCCTGACTCTGTAACACCCACCCCACTCCAGCCCCAAGTCAAGTCACACCTTGGAGCCGTGGGTCCGGTATCCCCGATAGGCTCTGGAAGGCCGGCCCTTTCAGGAATGGCCTTCTGGCCTGTCTCTGCCCCCACCCAGACCCTCCCTCCCTCCCTAGACGTGAGCAGGAAGACTGGCACTTACATGACACCAGGCTTGGAGCACTGGCTGCTGGTCTCAAAGTAGTCAGCTATGAAATTCTGTGGAACCTTCCGGGAGGTGTAGCTGAAGCAGCAGGCGGTCGGTGTGTCAGCACCAGCTGTGGAGAAAGAAGAGAATGAGCCCGAGGCACAGCTCACAAGAAAAGGCCAGGTAGCTTCTGATCCCCAAGCGGGTGACGAAGGTAGCCTTGCTCAGACCAAGTGACTGGAAGGCATTTGGGCATTTTTGCAGAAAAACGTCTCTGTCTTTGTTTCTGTCTATATTCTTCTTTCCCCTTAACTCTTCATAGTGGGTTCTCTGTTTCTCTGTGTGATCCAGATGCCTTAACGGACTGTTTTCTTAGCTCTCTCCAGAGAATTTCATCTGGTTCAAGAAGTCATACCCCAGCCCAAGAGAAACCTTGGACATCTCTTGTAAGACATTCAAGGGACAGAGCTCCTGGGAGAGCTAAGGTGAGCTGGAGGGTGGATAACAGATGCCATTGGGAAGTAACCAGCCCTGGATTCTGCCTCTTGAAAACTGATTTGTTTCAAACCCTGTTTTTCTATCTGTACAAGGGACTGTAATTCCCCTGCCTCCACCTACATTCTCATACCTGGAGACTAGGAGAGCTAAGACCCCTTCTAGAGATAAAAAATAAAAGTCTTGAAAAGAAAGACCAAGATGTTTTGCCGCCCTTTAACAAGTTCTCTCTTTTCTTTTGGGGTCTCTCAGGCCACAGGAAGACTGATGTGGTCTAACCGTGGCCAGAGAGTGGTGATAGCCACAGTGACAACATGGACTCACGTGGTGCAGAGAAGACCTGGCTGCAGAGAGCCATGGTGCAGAGGAGGACGGCAAGGGCAGCAGCAGAAACCTTCATGATTCTGAGCAGGTGATGGAATGTGGGCTCGAGTGTCTGCAGAACCAAGAAGGGACTGGCCACTCTCTGCTGTCTGCGTCCTTCTGAAGTCTGAAGCCATCTCTTCTCTTTATAGGCAACCCTGGCAGATGGAGAAATAGAATCTGGGGGTGAAGAGGGAAATTTTTAAGCATAGTGGTGCTGTCACGCTGAGTGTTGCATAATTCAGGGTCTGTGGTGACCACAGGGGCTCAGGATATCCAAGAATAGCATCTCTGAGCTATGCTCTAACTCTTAGCTCTCAACTCATGACTGGTTCTAGCTTCATGAGAAAATGGTTTCTCCTGTTAGTGTAAAGAGGAATGCATGTCAAGCCTATTTTTAGCTGGTCCCTTATAAGAATTGGTCTATGCATGAACTCTCCAGCCCCATTCCTTCCCACAGAGCTGAAATTCTGCTTCCTCAGCCGCTCTAACCACAGGGATGGGCTGATGTTGTGGAGGGCTTCACAACCTTCCTCCTCCCAGAGGCAAGGAACTGAATGAAAGTTGGAGGAATTGAAAGTGTGAAGTCACGTTTCAGTCATTTGTCTATTTATTAGTCACAGAGTGACTAGGGCACTGGGTTAAACACTAGCTGTGGATCATAAAAATACTTTAGAGGTGGGTGTCAATATGTCAGGTGCCTAGAAATATTTATAGCTATTAACCAAGAAAAAACATTTCTAGTAAGGAGTTCCGTGGAAACAACCCAAATATGACGCCACCTTTGAACATAAAGATACCTGATCTAGCATCATTTTTAACTCTAAATTAAGCAAAGCTAAACTTTTCTGTATCAGGGAATGATCAAATTATGATACATCCACTAGATGATGTATTATTAAGTCCCTAAAATGAACGTAGTGGCACAAATATGTTTATAACATTAGTGGTTTAAAAAAAAGCAAGATACAATATTAGACAAATTCTACAAAATTTGAAGAATTGTACAAATATATATATATATTTTTTTTCTTTTTCATGCCAATCCTAGACATGGAAAAAATAAAAAGGCTTCGAAATACGTGGCTTAAAGCATGAATAGTGCTTATATTTGTGCGATAGATCCATGGGTGATTAATTTTCTTATGTTTTTCTTTTTCTGAATTTTTCTCATTTTATTTAGTGAGACTGTATTACTTTCTTGGTCAGCCCACAGATTTGTGAACTAATTTTGTTTTAAAACATTTACAACATCACTGGCTGAAATGTGGGTTGTTGTCAGTTGTTTAATCTGAAAGAAATTATTGATAAATACGCTCAAGTTTCTGTTGAATGGCCTTTGCCAAAATGAAGTCTTGTTTTCCCAATTCTTTGAATCATTTTAAGGATCTTATGCTATATTTACATAAATCATGCCAAACTGAAGCAGGTTTTTCCTTCTTCTTTTCAATACATAATTTCAGTGGTGTGGAAAGGTCTCTACCTTCTCAGCCATATTATATGCTTTTTTTTCCTTTTCCATACTTTATTATTTTATTCTTTCATAATCAATTAGCATACCTCACTTTATAATGAGAAATAGATTTAGTTGGTTTTAATGGCCTTTGTTTCTGAGCTGCCGCTGATCTCATAGGGGCAGGTAGAGTAGTATGTGGACAGGTAATTGTAGCACTTAGCATAGTATGCTAAGACTCCTAGTAGAAAAAGAAATGAAAGCTCAGAACCCCACGAGGGGAAGAAGTGACCTTCCACCAGAGGGTGGGGAAGGCTTCATGGAAGGGATGGAACTTTAGCTGTGTCTGGATAATTGCCCTGGATTTAGGCATCTATAGAGGGGTGGGCAGTAGAGGGCTAGCTGATGCAGAGTCCTGTGTGTGACATTATGGGCTTGGAGGAAAGAGGGGGTGCTTCAGTGGAGCTGCAGAGCGGTGGGGGTGAATATGGACAATAAAGCTAAATTGGGACCAAAACTAGGACAAGCCTTGAATTCCCCCAAAGGGGTTAGAGTTGATATGTTTGATACCGGGGAACAATGGAAGACAGAAGCCAGTGGGACCACGCCTTTGGAATTCTGTCCTTCCTAAGTGTCTATAGAGTTTAGGTCTTTTAACACACATGAGCTCTGTTTCCATCATACCCCAATGAGTGCTAATGCCAGTCCTGAGGGAGGAGAAGCAGAGGCAGGATCAGGAGCCATGATAGGTTTCACTGGAGCTTTACCATCCACATATCTTCTCACATTGCTACCAATTCCAAATAAAGGCAACTTTGCCACTTGTTTCATTAGAAACCTACATCACAGGCAATGCCTCCTTCTCACCCCGCTCTCTGCCTCCAAGCTCTCAGTTGATTCCCCAAATTGCATTCCCTTACTCACTTCTTAGGGGAACCCCCACCATACTCATGATTCCGTTTCTGAGAGCTGGCTTCTATGAGTTGAAGAGAGTGAGAAAAGGAAGTGGAAACTGCTGAATCAGTCAGTTTTCTAATAAGGGGCATCATCAACCTCTGTGACTACAACCCAGTGTGTTATAATTAGTTACCGACGTCATTTGCTCTTCAAAAATCTAGACCGTGTCCTGTTGTTTTTATTTTAATTTATTTCCTCAAGAAGTTTATAGTTTAATAAAGGCAATATGGGAGTTTGAAAACAAACTTTTATTTCGTGCTAATGATAGATTAGTAACTACACAAATTTTAGTTCACAATGAGTAATATTTATTGGGTGATCACCATGTGCGAATTTCCATAATAGGGATTTACATGTTTGAACTCTTAATATTCAAAACAACCCTATGATTTAGTTACCATGATACTTTCTCAGCTGAACAGGTGAAGAAAACAGTTAAGCAATTTTCCTATGGCTGTAAAGCTGATGACTAGCAGAGCAGGGATTCACATCCAGGTAGTCTGACTCTAGGTACCACACGCTACACGTCTTGTACCACAACTTATTATATTTGATCCTCGCAACAATCCTATCATGGCAGATTTTTAAAGAGTGTTTTCTTAGATTTTAGACCAACTTTAGACCATGTCTTGCTGGTTAATTTAAACCAAATCCTAGCACATGATGATTATAACATGATGAACCTCCTGACCTAGCCTCTATTTCTTTTTAATACAGATGATTTATTGATTATAGAATTCTATCTCACTGTTTATGTATTTGTAAGACTTTCCCTATCAATCCCCAAACCAGGAAATAGCCCTTTACTATGTGTTTTTGCTTGGATTGAAATATAGTCGCAAGCATAGCATGTGCTTAATTTATATATGTTGAATGAATAATGTAAGGGAGGCGTAGGATGGTTGAGTTGGGAGGGTCTTAGACATTTTCCAGGTGGTAAATTCATGTTCCCAGTTGAAATGACATGCCTAGGGTCATACAGATGGAATTGGTCAGTTTTATACTCTACTGTCTGTGTCATTTACCAATGTATCTCCAGTGATAACCACAATGCCTGATATATAGTAAAGCATAATATATATTTGATAACTAAATAAATCACTGATTTGACTAACAATATGTGTTATGCCTGAACTCTCACTATGGAGTTGAAATACTAATGGGAAAGGTAGGATAAAAAAGGCCATGGTGAGAGGGAGGAGGGAGAGGATGAGGAAAAATAACTAATGGGTACTAGACTTAATACCTGGGTGACGAAATAATTTGTACACCAAACCCCCATGACACAAGTTTACCTATGTAACGAACCTGCACATGTATCCCTGAACTTAAAAGAAAACACAGAGAGAGAGAGAGACAGAGAGAGAGAGAGAGAATATCAATATACAAAAAATTAGCTGATTGTGGTGGCACATGCCTGCAGTCCCAGCTACTCGGGAGGCTGAGGCAGGAGAATTGCCTGAACCTGGGAGGTTGCAGTGAGCGGAGATTGCACCACTGCACTCCAGCCCGGGTGACAGAATGAGACTCCATCTCAGAAAAAAAAAAAAAAAAAAGAGAGAGAGAGAGAGACAGAGAATTGAGGGTGCTGATAAAGATGCAATTTGAAATAAATTGCATCTCTACCCAATAAATGTAAATTAAACTCATATAAAGAAGTTTTCAGTAACTTGAATCTGAAAGGTTATGATTTGCTTTAAAAAGAAAGAGAAAGGAGAGAGGAAACAAAGAGAAAGAAAAGGAAAGAGAAAGAAAGAAGAAAGAAAGAAAAAGAAAGAGAAAGAAGAAAGAAAGAAAGAAAAAGAAGAAAGAAAGAAAGAAAAGAAAGAAAAAGAAAGGAAGGAAGGAAAGAAAGAAAGAAAGGCTATGGTGTCACAGTCTTGATCTTTGGGAAACCGAGCACCCAAGATTCCTTAGGTAATGGTGACAGAAAGTAGCCAGTAGTCAGCACTGTGGATCCTTCAGCATGGAGGGAGTTGATTTGTGTCCCAGCGTTCTGGCTCATTTCAGCCTCTGGGAGGCCCGACCTCACAGAGCATCCCAGTCCCGAGTGTAGGGAATCCCGGTTGAGCAGTTTGTCCTCTGTGGTGTCTTTGCCTTGCACTGATCCGCTTGCCTCCCCACTGTGTGCTGCTGCCCATGCTTTGAGACTGGGCATTGCTTTCCTTCCAGATTCTGGTCCTGAGGCTCCAATTTCCCAAGTGCCACCCTCTGCTATCTTCTTTGGCAGCAGGTGCCCAGGGATGGGTTCACTGATAATGATGGCTTGTTTGGCCCAGCTTTGGCCTCCTTTTCTCATATGTGGTCTTCGTGGTCAGCTTGCAGCAGGTGTGGGCCCTGCCTTTCATGCAGGCAGAAGCAGCACCCTGGAGTCTCCTGTCCAGCATCTTAGACAGACAATGTCTCATTGACACAGCCCCTTCTTTCTGCAGCCAACCCCTTGTTTCCTGCCCTAGTCCTTGTCATTTTCTCTGGTCATTTCTTGCATGTGTGCAGTAGGTCAGGGCATATGTCTTGGTACTGGAACAGCTCCCTCCTCCCATCCCTTGTCCCTCCTTCCATATTCTCTACCCAATAAAAGGTGCCTCTTCCTATCAATCTTCCAAGCCGGAAAGCTGAGAGTCACCCTTGTCTCCTCTTTCTCTATCCAATCACCATCTCTAGTCTACATTCCATTTTACGGGCATCTGCCTCTCACCATTCCTACTGCCTCTGCCTTAGGTCAGGTTCTTATGGTTTCTCACCATGACAACTAGAAGAGTGTCCTAGCAACTGTTTTTTCTTCTAGTTTTGTCATTTATGCATTTATTTACTTACTTATTTCGAGACAAAGTGGCCCAGGCTGGAGTGCAGTGGCTTGATCTTGGCTCACTGCAACCTCCACTTCCCAGGCTCAAGTAATTATTGTGCCACAGCCTCCCAAGTAGCTGGGATTACAGGCATGTGCCACCATGCCTGGCTAATTTTTTTGTATTTTTTTGTGGAAACAAGGTTTTACCATGTTGGCCAGGCTGGTCTTGAACTCGTGACCTCAAGTGATCTGCCGGCTTCAGCCTCCCAAGTGCTGGGATTACAGGTGTGAGCCACCATGCCTGGCCTAGTTTTGTCTCTTTTTAATCTATCCCACCATACAGCATCCAACATAATTTTGCTAAAGCTCAAATCAGTCTCTCTTTCTCTCCTTTTAAAATCCTGCAAGCATTCTACATAATTTCTGGCATGAAATGGAAGCTTCTCTGTAACCTGACCCCTGTCTGCCTCTTTGGCCTCATGGCTTTCCATGTTCAGACTTCCTGAAAACCAAGACTCAGGCTTTTTGCGCTACCTGTGGTTCCTTAAATGTGCAGCTCTCTTCTCTGCTTTTAATGAAGGAGGCATTGACTTGGTAAAGCACAATTTCCCCTTCTTGTAAACCACAGAGCAGAGTGAAATACGATGAACGTGGGCACATCCCATGACAGTTGCCGAGATTAATATTTAGAACAGTTAAGGGAAAACACTACATAATTCCTCAAATTTTATTTTATTTTCTTTTTTCCTTTCTTTTTTTTTTAGACAGAGTTTCACTCTGTTGCCCGGGCTGGAGTGCAGTGGCGCAATCTCAGCTCACTACAACCTCCTCCCCTCCTTCCTCTCCCCCCGGGTTCAAGTGATTCTACCACCTCAGCCTCCCAAGTAGTTGGGATTACAGGTGCCCACCACCACGCCTGGCTAATTTTTGTATTTTTAGTAGAGACAGGGTTTCACCATGTTGGCCAGGCTGGTCTCAAACTCCTGACCTCAAGCAATTGCACGCCTTGGCCTCCCAAAGTGCTGGGATTATAGGCGTGAGCCTGCAAGCTGTGGCCTGTAATTCCCTAAATTTTCTAGAAAAAGAGAGAAATCCACGGATCTTGGTGTTCAAAGACATGCAAAACAGAAAAGACATTTTACATCAGAATAACAGAAATTTTGGCTGTTATGCTAATATAGCACACTTCCCTTTTCTGATTTATTCATGTTCTAAAGCCAGACATCTTGGCTTCAGTTTCAAATCTGTTGTATGTCAGCTGTCTGTTTTTCTATAGGTTACGTATCTCTCTGTGCTTCAGTTTCAAGTGTAAAAGGCGATAATTACAGCATCTACCTCAGAGGTCCACTGTGAGGATTAAATGTATTAATATCTATCAAAGGCATAGAACATTACTGGTTCATAGTAAGTGTTATGTTAAGTGCTATCTACTATGATTACTATTACCATTTTTTATTATTGAAATATTTTAATACATTCATTTTACATCAAAAACAAGTGCAGGTCTCTTGTTCTTTGCCTGTATACCCCTGTCCCTGTTTTTGCCTGGCTAATCTCTCAGTTCAATCTATAACAGAGAAAAGTTAGAGCAATGTAAGTGGACTGATGTGACTAGCAGAATGATTTAATACAACTTTTGGTGTATCTATGCAATAAAATATCATGCATATATTCATGCCATTTTTGAGTAATATTTAAGTTTATAATGACACAGAAGAAAATTAGTTAACAATAGTAAGACATACTAGTTTATGAAAGAATGTTAAGTACCAATAGTAAAATATAAAACTAGGTACAGAATGATAGGGCAATTTTAATTTTCTTATTTATGCTTCCCTATATTTTCTCAATTTTGTACAATGATCATGTATATTTTCTGTAAAAGAAAAACAAACTAATATAATTTTTATTTTTTTGTCTGTCGTCCAGGCTGAAGCGCAATGGTGTGATCTTGGCTCACTGCAACCTCTCTCTCCCAGATTCAAGAGATTCTCATGCCTCAGCCACCCGAGTAGCTGAGACTACAGGTGTGCACCACTACGCCAAACTAATTTTTTGTATTTTTAGTAGAGACGGGGTTTCATTTGGTTGGCCAGGCTGTTCTTGAACTCCTGACCTTAGATGATCCACCCACCTCAGCCTCCCAAAGTGCTGGGATTATAGGTGTGATGCTTGGCCTACAAATTAAAAAAAAAAAAAAAAAAAATTAGGGTCTCACATTTTTGGAAGATTTTCTTAATACTTCACTCCACTATCTAAAGTGCACACCCTCACTTTCGACCCCTATGACCTGCATGGAAAGAGGCCAGAAGCAATTTGAAGGAAGATGCTTCACAAGGAATACTGAAAGTTTTCTTGACCTCATGAATGCTGATGAGGCTTTACCCCTCTCTCAGGAACTGAACATCCCCTGAAGTTCCTGACATCTACCTTTCACAACCAAGAGCAGGCTGTGGCAGATGACCAAGGTCCATTTCCACGGTAAGAAAAGTGGGGCTGGCCAACTCCATAGTCAAGAGTGTGGCAGTCACTGATCAGCTGCTCCAACCAGCTCACTGTCCTGTGGATTTCACCCTGAAGAATGCTGCACTCTGGATAATTATGTACTTGTTTCTTCAATCCACAATTCAGCTTCTGCTCCCATTTCCCCCAAAGTGACTTGGATGCCATACTGGCAAAACCACAGGATTTTCCTCTTTTTGGTTTATTATCTCAGCAAAATGATCCTATGTTCCAGCTCTCCTTGGCTTCCCGTCTCCATATTTGCCCTCCAGGAGTTCTCTAGTTCTAGGCATCCTCCCTCCTAGAGGTCATCTCTTTGGCCCGACACCCAGTAGTCTCCCCAACACTCTAGGAGAGGCCAGCTGTCCAGATCGACAGCCTTTCTTCCCTGCTCTTCAGCACTTTTGTCACCTCTTCTGAGAATCTGTTATAATCAGAGATTGTGTAAGCTCAGATGGTCATACCTGTAGGGGACTCTAGTCATCTCTGAACTGGGAGTTGAAGACCTTGGGGGTCTTTTAATGTTTCTAGGTTTTGCTTTCCTAATCTGTGCAGTGGCAAAACAGATTGGGATCAAGTAAAACCACAGGCGGTGGATATGCTGAGGAAAATGAAAAATACCAGGACATTTTCAAGATCATGTTACTGCCGTGGCTGCTGGTCCTGCTTGCAGCCTGAGAAGTTGAGGACAACATGACAAGACAAATGTAAAAACTCCAGAATGGAGAGTTATAAATATAGTGGTGGTCAAGGTTGTGGAGGGGGAACCTGTATATCCCACAAGCAAGGGGGAAAGAAGGGCTTCCCTGCTCAGGGGTGAGGGGTGGCCCTCTGAATGCCCTCTGAATGGAGCCCCCTGGAACCATGATGACCCTTGCTGTCACTTCTTGCAATTCTGAGATAAAAAGAGTTGAGTCTAAGAATAGTATCCATTTTGATAAAACTACTGGATATGTGGGTTGAGGGTGGGGGAGAAGGGGAAGTACCACACTATTAGGGCTAAGGAATCACCTTTTGGGTGGAATGTCAGAACAACCAGTGCAATCATACTTGGTTTTCCCATTTGGCTATATAGGGGTCCACATCTTGAGTCCATATTACTCATCACATTCCCTCCATGGAGATAAGCATAACACAGTTTCTGCATGAAGGAGCTCACTTTCTAGTTGGGGAGGCAACTTACATAAATAGATAAATATGTGACAGGTGGTGAGAAGGAAGTAGTTCAGAAGACTGTAGGAGTACAGTGAAGGATACAGAATTTACTTGGGAAAGAGGTCAGGGAAGTTTCTCTAGAGAAGGTGAGCATATTTTATTGTCATGTATTTGAGAATCATTTGTTATCATTCTTTATTGGCTCCCCTTGACTTTCCAGTCTCCACATTTGCCCTCCAGGAGTTCTAAATGGCCCCAGTGCCTAAATCTTGGTGGAGGGAGTGAATACGGCTAAGCAAAATGCTACAAGTCCTTTTTAATCTCATTGAGGACTTCCACTGGTGCCAACACAGTATTGCTGTTAGGATCTTCACGAAGATCCCTCAAAACATTTTACCCCCATGAGCCAAAGATCAGATCAAAGCTAGGAAACAAAAGTCCACAGACATACTCACTGTATGGCTCAATAATGACTAATCACCCATTTTTATCAAGCATGATTCTCCCGAAGCCCCAGAACCAGCATCCTCCAAATCTCTGTACTTTGCTCATTCAGACAGCTGCTCTAGGGATTGAGACTTAGCTTGGAACTACTCATTTACAGTGGATAGACAGCCTTCTCCATCCTTCAGGCTTTCTGACACTGTTTCTTCCTCTGACATGACACTTAGCTTATTCCACCTCTTGAGATAGTTATTTCTGTCACTGTCAATGCCATCACTAGACATGGAACTCTTCGAAGGCAGGGATGGGGCTTCACTCAGCTGTCTGCCCTGACAAACAGCAGATGGTTAGTACATTGGGTTGAATCAAAATGTCATAGGTAATCAAGTCCGTGTGGATCCAGAGAACATGAGACACATTCTGCTTCCCTTAGAGTAAGGTCCTTGATGCATGAAGATAAAACTGCACCAACCAGGAAAGACCAGGAGAGGTACTAACACATGTGCTATCAGGGAACACAGAATGTTACAGCCAGAGGTGAGGATCTTGGAGTAGATCAGAACATTTGAAGCAAGACCTGTACAAAGACAAGGGGACGACAGAGAGAACAGAAGAGAGAAGTGCAGCTTGTGTGTGTGGGTCAGGGAGTGAGGGAGAATGCTGAGGTAGGATGACCTTGTACTTTAATGACCCTGAAGTACCCAGGATGCTGCTCCAGCCCCTCCTATGGCTCCCAGATGCTGCAGGTCCCTTCTGTTCTTGTCTTGTATTTTAAGTTCAGGAGTACATGTGCAGGTTGTTATACAGGTAAATTGTGTGTTGTGGGGGTTTGGTGTACAGATTATTTCATCATCCAGGTAGTAATCATAGGATCCAATGAGTAGTTTTTTTTTATCCTAGCCCTCCTTCCACCCTTCACCCTTGAGTAAGCCCCGTGCCTACTGTTCCCTTCTTTGTGTCCATGCATACTCAATGTTTAGCTTCCACTTATAAGTGAGAACATGCAGTATTTGGTTTTCTGTTCCTGTGGTAGTTCTCTTAGGATAACGGCCTCCAGCTCCATCCATGCTGCTGCAAAGGGCGTGACTGTGTTCTTTTTCATGACTGAGAAGTATTCCATGGTGTATATTTTCTTTATCCAGTCTACCATTGATGGGCATTTAGGTTGATTCCATGTCTTTGCTGTTGTGAATAGTGTTGCGATGAACATACATGTGCACATGTCTTTATGGTAGAATGATTTATATTCCTTTGGGTATATACCCAGTAGTGGAATTGCTGGGTTGAATGGTAATTCTATTTTAAGTTCTTTGAGAAATCGCCAAACTGCTTCCCACGATGGCTGAACTAATTTACATTACCACCAGCAGTGTATAAGTGTTCCTTTTCTCCACAATCTCATCAGCATCTCTTATTTTTTGACTTTTTAAAAGTAGCTATCCTGACTGGTGTGAGATGGTATCTCACTGTGGTTTTAATTTGCATTTCTCTAATGATGGGTGATATTGAGCATTTTTTATATGTTTCTTGGCCGTGTGTATGTCTTCTTTTGAAATGTGTCTGTTTATGTTATTGTCCACTTTTTTATGGAGCTCTTTGTTTTTTGCTTGTATATTTGTTTAAGTTCCTTATAGATTCTGGATATTAGACCTTTGTCAAATGCATAGGTTGTAAATATTTTCTCTCATTCTGTAGGTTATCTCCTTACTCTGCTGATAATATCTTTTGCTGTGCAGAAGCTCTTTAGTTTAATTAGATCCCATATGTCAGTTTCTGGTTTTGTGGTAATTTGCTTTTGGCATCTTCATCATGAAATCTGCCAGATCTTATGTCCAGAATGGTACTGTCTAAGTTATCTTACAGGTTATCATATTTTTATAGTTTTAGGTTTTACTTTTAGGTCTTTAATCAATCTTGAGTTGATTTTTATGTACAATGTAAGGAAGGGGTCCAGTTTCAATCTTTTGTGTATGGCTAGCCAGTTATCCGAGTACTATTTATGGAATCTGAAGTCCTTTCCCCATTGCTTGTTTTTGTTAACTCTGTCAAAGATCAGATGGTTACAGGTATGCAGCATTATTTCTGAGCTCTCTATTTTGTTCTGTTGGTCTATGTGTCTGTTTTTGTACCAGTACCATGCTGTTTTGGTTACTGTATCCCTGTAGTATAGTTTGAAGTCATGGCTCCCTCTTTTTACTCTTCTTTATCTCTCTCAGAGAAGAGCAGGTAACAATGTGGGGTTAGGAATGAGCAGGTGGGTCAGAATAGTAGAGCTAAAGGCAGATAGACATCTTGATCCAATTATCCTCATTCCCTTCATTTGCCCAACTTCACACACTTCTGTATTCAGGGTCTTTGTAAGCTTCACCTTCTTTACAAGTGCCTAGCAGCTGTGAAACCAGTCAGGGCTTAACATGAACATGGGCATTCCCTATGGACTGGCTGGGACACACTCACATCCTTAGATTACACATTTTGTCTGTAACATAGATAAACTCACTACTAGGTATACAATTCTGTTTTGTTTGGTTTTGCTTTGCTTTGTTTTTGAGACAGGCTCTTGTTCTGTCATCCAAGCTGGAGTGCAGTGGCACAATCACCACTCACTGCAGCCTGGACTTTCCTGGGGGTGATCCTCCCACCTTAGCCTCCTGAGAAACTGGGACTCCAGGTATGCATCACCACTCCCAGCTAAATTTTTTTCGATTTCTTTTTTTTGTAGAGACAGGATTTCACCATGTTGCCCAGGCTGGTCTCAAACTTCTGGGCTCAAGCAATCCACGTGCCTTGGCCTTCCAAAGTGCTGGGAATACAGGTGTGAGCCACTGCACCCAGCTCAATTCTGTTCTTACACTAGAAGAACATTCTCCATCTGGGTCTTCTAAACTTGATTCTTACTGGTTTCTTTGTCCTGTTCTTTTATTGGTCCAAGAAAATATCCTGAACTCTTTCTCCTCCATTCCCTCCTTGTTCTACGACACACTAGCCCAATCCCTTTCCTGAATTAAGTCCGAATACAATCAGTCTTTGAGTGTGGAATCACTCCTAGCAGTCTATAAGTCAACAGTTTCTTTGTGGTCACATTCTATGTTTATTCTGGGGACTACAACATGGAAAGAAAATGGACTTTGGAATCAGATGAATCTTGATTCAAATGTTGGCAGTGCCACTCAACAGCTGTGTGGCATTGAGAGCATCAGCGGACCGCTCTGTGATCCTCAATTGCCTCATGTATAAAATGAGATTACACACCCCTGCTCAGGGTTATGGTAGGATTAGATATAACATGCGTAAGACAGCTTTCCCAGCACCTGGCATTGATAAGTGTCCAATAAGAAGTTACAAATGTTCCTGAGTCACTCTACTGGGTCCCTCTGCATATCCAATGCTGGACTCTTCATGCCCAAGGAAACATACAGGGCACAAAAGTCAGTGGCACTCAACTCAGCAGAAGAAGGCACAAGAAGGGTATGGGGGAGTCCTGGCTCCCCCTTTGTTCTTAGAGCCATGCTCGTGGCAAGCCTGGAAAGACTGACATGAACCCTCCAGCTTCTGGGGGTGCCAACCACCAAGAGCAGCACAGTTCTTGTCTATAAGCCACTTGTAGCAGGTGTGAACATTTCATCTTTTCCCCTGGGGTTTGCAACTCTCTCCCCACTCTCGGTTACTGCCTCTGGTTGTACCACTTCCCTCTTCTTCTCCCCTGCACCTCCCTCATCTTTCCTCTATGATGACATCGCCCTGGGGAAGAGAAGCTGAAAGGAACTCATCACTCAGCTAGCTTCAGGAGCCATGACATCATCTCTACCATGGAAATTCCACTCACTGTCCTTTGCCCCCACATTTGTCCCAGGCTTCGGAGTCCCTATAAAGAGAGGTTCCCAACTCAGTATCAGCACAGGACACAGCTGAGTTCTAAAGCTTCTGAGTTCTGCAGCCTTACCTCTGAGAAAACTTCTCTTTCACCATTACCATGAAGCTCTGCGTGACTGTCCTGTCTCTCCTCATGCTAGTAGCTGCCTTCTGCTCTCCAGCGCTCTCAGCACCAAGTAAGTCTGCTTTTGCAGTGGCTATTTCTAGAGTCAAGGTGTAGGCAAAGTCTTTTCTTCCAGTTGTGGTTGGTCAAAGAGTGGGATCTGGGGATGGGATAAAAGGCAGCTAGGATGATTGTCACATAGTCTGCTGCCAAATGTAGAGTCTAGTAGATACTCAATAACATTCAAGTTCCTATTTTCTTAAGAATTAGCAACCAGTAGAGGAAAAGGATAGGCTGGAAGTCAGACTGTTGAATTGGCTCTGCCTTTAATTACTTGTTCAAGCAAGCCCCTGTCCCTCTCTGTGCCTCAGTTTCCCCATCTTTCATATGAAGGGAGTGAGATGTGTTTTGAGACTGAATCCAGTTCCAATCTTTTAGATTTCTTTCTTGTTCTTTTCTGAAGATCCACTATTCAAAATAAGACTCCGGCTCAGGTTAGGTGGGAATGAATATAAGGAACCATATTTGAGGTTCTGGTAGCTCCACAGAGATGCTCAATGAAGATGCAAAATTAGAAGCCAAAATAAACAGCTCCCAAGTGCAGTGCTGATCTCACCCCGGCCTTTCCTTTCAGTGGGCTCAGACCCTCCCACCGCCTGCTGCTTTTCTTACACCGTGAGAAAGCTTCCTCGCAACTTTGTGGTAGATTACTTCGAGACCAGCAGCCTCTGCTCCCAGCCAGCTGTGGTGTGAGTATCAACCCCTGGGCTATTCTGGGAGGCAAGGGTAAGGGCTGGATTTTAAAAGGGGGTCTGTTTCAGGGAGGGGATGACTGAGAAGTGGGGAGGCAGCTCTCAGGGCTGAAGCCTTCCCTGAGAGCAGCGAGGACACAGGTCATGAACTCACTTTTCAAATGCTGAAGGCAGCTGGGTGGGAGCCAAGAGAGAAGGGCGTTCCTGGGGAGGAATTTATCCAGAGGACAGGAAAGCAGGGGAAGTCGGAAAGGTCACATGAGATATGGACCGATCTCTTAAACCATGCCAGAAAGACATGTGGAAAGTCACTGCCAGGCTGACAGGGAATGGGGAGATCTATTCATATTGATTGCAATGCCCATTGGTTCCTAATCTAGACAACCCCTGGGGCCCACAGTTAAATCCAGTGGGTGGAAGTTACAGGGAGTCTGGTTCCAGTGCTGCCCCAGGAAGGATCCCATTCATCAGAGCTGCCCTGCATGGACCATGGTCAGGCAGAGGAAGATGCCTACCACAGGCAAGGGATAAAGCCAGATGACCTCAAAGATTCCATGGGATTCTAATCTGTCCACTCCTTGTTCTACAGATTCCAAACCAAAAGAGGCAAGCAAGTCTGTGCCGACCCCAGTGAGACCTGGGTCCAGGAGTATGTGTATGACCTGGAACTGAACTGAGCTGCTCTGAGCTCAGAGACAGGAAGTCCTCAGGGAAGGTCACCTGAGCCTGGATGCTTCTCCGTGAGACGCATCTCCAAACTCACGAACTCCTCTCCACAGCTCCTGTTCCTTCTCTTAATTTAATCTTTGCTATGTGCTGTTTTATTGTATTAGGTATTGTTTCCATTATTTATATTGTTTAGCCAAAGGATAAGTGTCCCCTATGGGGAAGGTCCACTGTCACAGTTTCTTTGCTGTTGCAAATACATGGATAACACAGTTGATTCCCTGTGTTTTCATAATAAAACTTTAAAATAAAATGCAGACAGTTTCTTTGTGATTTTAATTTGATTTGGGGGTAAAAGAAATTGCCTGGTACTATTGGGAGGAACAAAGTAGTTTCTCAAAACAGTAAAAATGAGCAATTGCTGGGTCTTTAATATGAGCTCTGGGCTGAACACTCTTAATACATGATCTCACTGCACACTTTCAACAAAGGTTTTAACACCCTTATGAAGGAGGGACTGGGTGGAGTGACTTGCTGAGGCTTGTAGGTCTACTTGGGGAGTGTCAAGAAAGAATCCTCCCAAAAACGATAACTTGATAATAAGGGTTATCATTTCAACATCTTGAGGGGAAGTCGTAACAGAGGAAAGCAAATAGCACAGCAAAAAGGAAAGAAGAGTGAGAAAAGTGACTTCATCATCTTATTATCAGCATAACTTTGGGAAAGTCACTTTGCCTTATTAGACCTCCATGTTCACACTTGTGAAATGGGGATAATAGTAACCACTTTGAAGGGCTGTTATCAGGTGATATGTAAAGCACGCATTCTGGGTCCAGGCACTTAGAAGATTCTCTCCTTCCCTCTCTGAGCCTCAATCTTTTCACTTGAAGTGGTCCTAGCAATTATCAGAGTCGTCATGAGGATCAGATTAGTTGATGGATCAGCACTCTAAAGCCCAAGCTAATGTGAGGTGGTGTTATGAGGACAGAAGGATGGAGTCTGGTTTTGTTTGGAAGTGTTGCAGGAGTAATTTAAGCCACTTCAACTTAATAATCCTTCCATCAGAAGTGCCGATTCCATGGGTCAGAGACAACACGGCTCTGAAATAGAATTACATGCACAATAAAGGCTGATCCATGGGACATAGACTTGTTGTCTACTAAAGCTAAAAGGAAACTTTAGACCATCTGGTCCAACCCTCCCATGTTATAGAAACTGAGAGCCAAGGCCTGGGCAGTAACTTGCCACATGCCACTCAGCAAGTGCATAACAGAGCAGGACCCTGGCCAGTGCCAACTCCTAGGCTTGTGTCCCTTCCTGCACACCTTTCCTAGTGACACACCTCTGTGGTCCTCAAAAGGGAGAGCAGTTGAGTAAGGACAAGGCAGAGATTACCTCGAAAATCATTTGAGTGTTCTTAGTCCTATGCAAACGCAGAATCGGGGCCCTGTACCTCTCTGGGGGCAACAGACACAATTCCCTTCTTTGTCCTGCCCTTAGTCATCCTGTCATTCTAGAGCCCTGGTGGAAACCTCCTTCAGATTCTGCGGGGACTGAGAGAAGGAGGTTAGGGGGCAGAGCTGATCCAAAACAGGTGTGAGAAGAGGCTAGCAGCAAAGAATGCGCCAGCCGTAGTTTCTGCTTTCATTTGCCTAGGTCTGAGCTGTTTAATATGTTAGCCATGGCCAAAGTGGCTATTTAAATTTTCATTACATTTAACTAAAATGAAATAAAATTTAAAATTCAGTTCCTGAGTCACACTAGTCACATTTCAAGTGCTCAGTAGCCTCATGTGACTAGTTACCATGTTGGACAGCACGGATGATGGACTTTCTGTCCATCATCACAGAAAGTTCCAACACTCTCCTGGAATGTTCTCAGAGCCTAAAGAAAGTGAAGGGAGGGGCAGTTGGGGTGGTCTGGAAGATTAGGGTGTGGACATGGAGAAAGGTACACAATTCTATTCTGAGGGGACACGATGGAAGAGAATGGACACCCCCAGGGCCAGAGACAAGGTATAGATCACTATGGTAGCTGAATAATGGCCCCCAAGATGTCCACAGCCTATTCCCCAGAACCTGTGAATGTCACTTTATATGGCAAAAGGGACTTTGGAGATAATCAAGTTAAGGATCTTGAGATGGAGTAATTACCTTCAATTATCTGGTCAGGCCCCAAATGCAGTTGTAAGTGTCCTTGTAAGGGGGATGAAGAGAAAAATCTGGCAATAGAGGAGAAGGTAGCAATGTGACAACAGAAGCAAGATGCCATGCTGCTGGCTTGGAAGATGGAGGAAGAGGCCAGAAGCCAAGAGGCGTTACGATGCAGCTGTAGAAGCCGGAAAAGGCAAGGAAATGGTTCCACCCCCAGAGCCTCCAGAGAGAGCGAAGCCCAGAGAACCTGATTTCAGACTTCTCACCTCCAGAACTTTTAAGAGAATAAATATGTGGTTATAAGATGCTAAGTTTGTGGTAATTTTTTGCAGCGGCAAGCGAAAACAAATACAACCACCAACTGACGAGTCACTGATAGCGACCCCCAATAGCTCAGTGTGGCAGGAAAGGGAGTATTTAGACGGTGAGCCAAACCTCTCTGCAGGAGGAACCCAGGGTGACAGGGACACACCTCAGGGAGATGAACTATCATGAGGAGAGGCATCCCAAAGGGAGAACTGTTTCAGCAACTGAGTTCTGGGGCTAAGGCTTGACCCACAGTTCAAGACCCTTAGGAAGCATGCCTCTTCTTGAGACACCTAATGTGCTCTGAGGGGTCCTAGATTCCTATCTGGGAAAGAGTCCATCCTCTTATCTGTCAGATGCAGCCCAGAGCAGAGCCATGACCTGTCTCTGGTTCATTACTAGTAAGCAAGCAGGGTTAGGGCAAGAATGGCGGTCTCCTCCCTCACTGTGGAGTCCCTTTCCCACTCCTCCGCAAATGGAAAGGGAGGAGCTCAGTTCCACAGAGGCAGGACCACCAGGGAAGGCTGAAGGAGGCCTGGGCAGCCTCATGAAGAAATGCTTCACCAGGAATTACAAACCGCAGCATGGAATCCTCAAAGTGGGGCAATGTGGGACTTCACCTCTTGCACAACAGGAGACTGTTTTTTCCTTTCTCCTTTTCTCATACAACTTCCTTTTCTCACCCTGGGCCCAGAGGGTTGGAATCTGCTTACTTGATGTTCCAGATGAGGTTTCTCCAGATTTCTGGGTGGTGGCAGAAGCCAGAACAGATGAAGCAGCACACTTGAAAGGAACTACGGATTATAGAGCGATTTCTAGACATCCGGCCTGTTCTCCTACTCCTTTCAGTGCCCACCTGCCCCAGCTCACTCTCCAGATGGGAGTCTGTTTCCTTATGTAGTATTCCTTTAGGGCAAGTTCATGCAAACATGTCCTTATGCCCCACCCTACCTCAACGTGGAACCCTCCATCATGCTCCCATTAACACAGGCATTTTCCTCCAAGGAGGCCAGAAGTCGAGCAAGCAGAGGCAGGGATCAAGGGAGCGAGATGAGCTGAGGATGATGACAAAGCCACAGCTCTTCCTGGCAGCTGAGACCAGCAACCAGGTGGCAGTCCTGTGCTGCAGTCTGCATTCACCCTTTACAGACTCGAGGGACTTAGTGCCCTCTCTTTCTCACCTATCTTTACCTGTTCTCCCTTCTAAACTCTTTTCCTCTTGGGTTCGCACTGAGTCTAGCATACAGGAAAATGAAAGAAAAGAATTGAGAGACAAAATTGTGGCTGCATTTTTCTACCTTTTAAATAGTTTCATTTTTAGATACACTTGACGCTTTGTATATGTGGGTTCCATTGTTTCCATCCCAATGATGGATGGAAAATGTTTGGGGAAAAAACATAATAGGCCAGCTGTGGTGGCTCACACCTATAATTTTAGCACTTTGGGAGGCCAAAGTGGGAGGATCCCTTGAGCTCAGGAGTTCGAGACAAGCTTGGGCAACATAACAAGACCCTGTCTCCACAAAAAAAAAAAAAAAAAATCCAGATTAGCTGAGTGAGATGGCACATGCCTATAGTCCCAGCTACTTAGGAGGCTGAGGAAGGAGGATCGCTTGAGCCCAGGAGGCAGAAGTTACAGACAACGGAGATGACTTGATTGCACTCAAGCCGGGAAGCCAGTTGATCCCAGGGGACCCAAAATGTCACTGTGGTCCTCCAGTTAAAGTAGGGGCTTATGGAGGTCAGGTAATTAATGGAGTTTTAGCTCAGGTCCAACTCACAGTGAGTGCAGTGGGTCCCCGGACTCATCCTGTGGTCATTTTCCCAGTGCCAGAATGCGTAATTGGCATAGACACAATTAGCAGCTGTCAGAGCACCCACACTGGCTCCCTGACTAGTAGAATGAGAGCTGTTATGGTGGGAAAAGCCAAATGGAAGCCATTAGAGCTGCCTCTATCTAGAAAAATAGTAAATCAAAAACAATATTACATCCCTGGAAGGATTGCAATTAGTGCCACCATCAAGGACTTGAAGGATGTAGGGGTGGTGATTCCCTCATCCCCTTTCAAGTGTCCCATTTGGCCAGTGCAGAAGACAGACAGACCTTGGAGAATGACAGCGGATTATCATAAGCTTAACCAAGCGGCAACTCCAATTGCGGCTGCTTTACCAGATGTGGTTTCATTGCTTGAGCAAATTAACACATCTCCTGGTAACTGGTATGCAGCCGTTGACTTGACAAATGTCTTTTTCTCCATTCCTGTCCATAAGGCCCACCAGAAGCAATTTGCCTTCAGCTAGCAAGGCCAGAAATGTATTTTTACTGTCCCACCTCAGGGGTATATCAACTTTCTGGCTTTCTATTATAATTTTATTCAGAGAGACCCTGATCACTTTTTGCTTCTGAAAGATGTCACACTGGTCCATTACACTGATGACATTATGCTGATTGGATCCAGTGACCAAGAAGTAGCAAACACACTGGACTCATTGGTGAGACATCTGCATGCCAGAGGATGGGAAATAAATCTGACTAAAATTCAGGGAACTTCTACCTCAGCAAAATTTCTAGGGGTCTAGTGATGTGGGACCTGTCAAGATACTCCTTCTAAGGTAAAGGGTAAGTTGCTGCATTTGGTTCCTCCTACAGCCAAGAAAGAGGCACAACGCCTAGTGGGCCTATTTGGATTTTGGAGGCAACACATTCCTCATTTGGGTGTGTTACTCTGGCCCATTTATCGAGTGACCTGAAAGGCTGCAAGTTCTGAGTGGGGTCCAGGAGAAGGCTCTGAAGCAGGTCCGGCCTGCTGTACAAGCTGCTCTGCCACCTGGGCTACATGACCCAGCAGATCCAATGGTGCTTGAGGTGTCAGTGGCAGATAGGGATGCTGTTTGGAGGCTTTGGGAGGCTCCCATAGCTGAATCACAGTGGAGGCCTCTAGGATTTTGGAGCAAGACCCTGCCATCTTCTTCAGATAACTACTCTCCTTTTGAGAGACTGTTACTGGGCTTTGGTGGAAACTGAACGTTAGACTATGCGTCATCAAGTCACCATGCGACCTGAACTGCCTATCATGAACTGGGTGCTTTCTGACCCATCTAGCCATAAAGTGGATTGCGCACAGCAGCATTCCATTATTAAATGGAAGTGGTATATATGTGATCAGGCTCGAGCAAGTTACCTGATGACATGGCTCAAACGCCCATGGTCTCCACTTCTGCCACCTTGCCTTCTCTCCTCCAGCCTGCACTGATGGCCTCATGAGAATTTCCCTATGATCAGTTGACAGAGGAAGAGGAGACAGATGATTCTGCACAATATGCAGGCACCACTTGAAAGTGGACAGCTGCAGTACTACACCCCTTTTCTAGGACATCCCCAAAGGACAGCAGTGAAGGGAAATCTTCCCAGTGGGCAGAACTTCGAGCAGTACACCTGGTTGTGCACTTTGCATGAAAGGAGAAATGGACAGATGTGCGATTATATACTGATTCATGGGCTGTAGCCGATGGCTTGGCTGGATGGTCAGGGACTTGGAAGAAGCATGTTTGGAAAATTGATGACAAAGAAATTTAGGAATGAAGGTATGTAGATGGACCTCTCTAAGTGGCCAAAAACTATGAAGATATTTGTATCCCATGTGAGTGCTCACCAATGGGTGACCTCACTAGAGAAGGAGTCTAATAATCAAGTGGATAGGATGACCACCACTCAGCCTCTTTCCCCAGCCACCCCTGCCATCACCCAACGGGCTCTTGAACAAAATGGCTATGATGGCAGGGATAGAGGTTCCACATGGGCTCGGCAACATGGACTTCCACTCACCAAGACTGACCTGACTATGGTCACTGCTGAGTGCCCAATTTGCCAGCAGCAGAGACCAACACTGAGCCTTCGATATAGCCCCATTCCTCAGGGTGATCAGCCAGCCACCTGGTGGCAGGTTGATTATATTGGACCTCTTCCATCATAGAAAGGGCAGAGGTTTGTCCTCACTGGAATAGACACTGACTCCTGATATGGGTTTGCCTATCCTACATGCAATGCTTCTGCCAAGACTACCATCAGTGGACTCATGGAACGCCTTATCTAGTCACGGTATTCCACACAGCTTTGCCTCTCACCAAGTCACTCACTAAAGAAGTGTGGCAGTGGGCTCGTGTTCATGGAATTCACTGGTCTTACCATGTTCCCCAACATCCTGAAGCAACTGGATTGATCGAATGGTGGAATGGCCTTTTGGAGTCACAATTACAATGCCAACTAGGTGACAATACTTTGCAGGGCTGGGGCAAAGTTCTCCAGAAGGCTGTGTATGCTCTGAATCAGCGTCCAATACATGGCGCTGTTTCTCCCATAGCTGGGATTCATAGGTCCCAGAATCAAGGGGTGGAAGTGGAAGTGGCACCACTCACCATCACCCGTAGTGATCCACTAGCAAAATTTTTGCTTTCTGTTCCCACGACATTACGTTCTGTGGGCCTAGAGGTCTTAGTTCCAGAGGGAGGAATGCAGCCACCAGGAGACACAACAACGATTCCATTAAACTGGAAGTTAAGACACCACCTGGACACTTTGGGCTCTTCTGCCTTTAAGTCAACAGGCTAAGAAGGGAGTTACAGTGTTGACTGGGGTGACTGACCCAGACTGTCTGGATGAAAGCAGTCTACTACTCCACAATGGAGGTAAGGAAGAGTACTCCTGGAATTCAGGAGATCCATTGGGCGTCTCTTAGTATTACCATGCCCTGTGATTAAGGTCAATGGGAAACTACAACAGTCCAATCCAGGCAGGACTACAAATGACCCAGACCCTTCAGGAGTGAAAATTTGGGTCATTCCACTGGGGAAAAAATGCAGGCAGAAAAATGTGAAAAGGAGAGATGGGCCTAGCCTCCCAGCTTACATCTTTCTCCCATGCTGGATGCTTCCTGCCTTCGAACACAGGACTCCAAGTTCTTCAGTTTTGGGACTCGGACTGGCTCTCCTTGCTCCTTAGCTTGCAGACAGCCTATTGTGGGACCTAGTGATCGTATAATCTGTCTATCTATCTATCTATCTATCGATCTATCTATCTATCATCTGTCTATCATCTATCTATCTTATTAGTTCTGTCCCTCTTAAGAGAACCCTGACTAATTTACTTGACACTCGCTTTTGGTTTTGTATATTGGCTTCACAGCACTGAACAGGGAGAGACTCCATTTGTGTGGGGACCGACTTGGTTGGTAACATATCCAGTTCCTTTTCCTAGAAGTAATGAATAACTACTACCACTCTTTTATCAATGCATCTGGAGATTCCCCTGCCTTTTAGAAGTGTCAGAGAATGGAACGACAAATGCAATAACGGGGATTGCCCAAATGATCAGGGCCTTAGGCTTCTAGCCTTTATCCTGAAAGTACTTTAGACCTCTCCTCCTACAGGTCTAGATTTACAAAGCTCTTGACAGCTGCGCTCTGGGACAAATTGAATTCTAACATAAAATACTTCCTTGAGATTTGAAAATGCTACCTTCTCTCCCCTTTACTCAGTTCCCTAAACAGGGGTGGCTAGAAACATCCTTGGTAACTTTCATAAGATTTCCTGTTTCATGTAATACTTATAAATTTCATAGTCAACAACTTTGCTGTGCAAAAAAATGTAACTTTATTTCCTCCATAATTAAACTTAGCTTTTCGATCTCAATTTCTTTTGCTGGCAGAAATTTAATCTGACCAACAAAGTAAACAAAGTTGCTTGCTGCTGTTTTTTTTTCAGTTGAGAATCTTCCATCTCCCATCCTTCTTCTCTCTTCTCCAGTTCTTCCCAGCATCCCCCTGCATTCTGGAAGGCTGGAGTGTGATTGAGCTTTCAGGGGATGCAAGATTCTCACTCATATTGGCCCCCGACCCCTGCTAACCACTGATAAGGTGCATTTCAACATTTCTGGTCATTGCCATGTCCTCCTGGGTCAGGGCTGTGACTCTGTCCCCTTTGTCCCACCCTAGCTTCTCTGAGCCTACCAGGCCAAGGGTTTCTTGGAAAGACTGGTGGTGTTCCTGGGAACCCCTCCCTCCTGCTCCCCTGCACCTATAGTCCCCTCTCAACCCAGGCAGGGTTGATGCCCTGTTGGGGTCATCCTCAGATGTCTAGCTTTCTGGCTCACATCTTTCATTTTATTCTCCCATGAATATCTATCCGATTTTCTCTCAATATTTAGGAAACTAGCTCTTAAAATTATAATTAATGTTCTAAAAATGTGTATATTAAAAATGATATCATCTCTATCCCCAGTTTCTTTGGGGGTTTAACCTTAGGAGCACCTTCTCCCTCCCACACTCAAATCCTTTTCTCTCAAAAAGTCCAGATCCTGAAATGCACTTTCAGAACTCTTATGTCTGTTATGAGCTAAAAAAAAATGTACTGAGGAGCTCGACTGACTTGTTTGTTTAAACTCTACCCACCCTCCTCTGCAGGCAGGGAGTATGGATGATAATGATTGCCGGCAAAACAGGGAAGTGGTAACGAAGGTTAGAAAGCTGCCAGGGTGCTGTCTGAGCAGTCATGCTGCTCGTGGTGAATTCGCATTCACTTCCAGTTGGGTTTCTGGCTTTGCTGGAGAAAAGCTTTTATTGAGTGTCATTAGTAATTCTGTCAAACGTGGCGAGGAGGCAGAGGAACCTTCCCTTGTTAGGAATCAAATCAAGAAACCCCCTCTGGGGAATAATATAGAGCTATATTCTTTCTCATGTGATACGATAGCACTGGATATTTGCTATTGCTTTTATGGAAATAACTAATTCTCAATCTATGTCAGGAAGATTCTCAGCCCTGATTGTGAGATGGCAGCCTTGGGAAATGGGCAGCACTGCATGAAGTTGTTACCTCTTGTGGAGGACTTCCTGGTGGCCTGTGTCATTGTCGTGGGCTTCAACCACTAGATTGCGAACCCCACCCCCTCCCCCAGGTATGGGTCAGGAGCTGGAAGGCAGGGTCCACAGGGTGGCCATGGAGAAGGGCGCTGTGCAGCTGAAAAGAAATAAGCTCCAGGGAGGGCTGGAAAAGCAATGAGATCAGCTCAGCAAAATTCAGGGCAGCCACAGCTTTTAGCTGGATAGCATCGACAAGCTGTCCCCGGATGAAAAGGGGGTTTTAATAAAGAATATCACCTGGGTGAGAGGCTCATAGGAGTCCTTCAAGACCAGCTAAAGGCCACATAGGAATTACAGCAAGCCATAGCAGGATGGCCTCCAGTTTCAGAAGGGCTGGACCAACTTGGAGAGTGATGTGTCTGACCCAGTGCATTGATCAAATGAAAGAGGTAAAGGAGCCATGTGAGGAACCCACAGAAGGGAAGATCACCAAAAAGGGAAATAAAGCTGTAGCTTTCAGACACCTGAGTGGATAAAAAAGACCAGAGTCAGCAGCTCCAAGCCTTCAGCTAGCCTCAGCCTGGATGGCAGGATGCTGGCTGAGGCACCACAGGGGAAGAAACAGGCCTGGCAACAGTGAGTCCCAGACACCAGCTCCCAGTTCTGAGGTGGCTTTAGATTCAAAGGGACAAAGTGAGAAGAGGAAGCCAATGAGATCCAGGTGGTCATGGAGGAACCTTGGAGGAACAGCCTGGCCAGGAACAGGTGGTGGAAGACACACCTGTGTCAGGAGAGGCTTTGGGTAAGCCGCAGCGCTGGTCTATACCCCACAGGTGCCAGCTGCCCTATTGGCAAGCCAGGAAGCTCAGGAGACTGGAGGCGCTGAGCAGGACCAGCCTGTCCTCCCCAACAGGCAGGAGGAGGAAGCTGCCGGGGAAGGGAGAAAGCAGCAACCACTAGGAGGAGATGATGACCACAGCATGGTGAAAATGAGACAGAATCAGAAGCAGACGATCAGGGAGCCCTTACAGAGAACGATCAAAACTCGTATGCTTTTAGTGCCAAAGATCAGAAAAGAGACACCATAAGTCATGACCAACTTTTCGTGATCAACATTCCACATGGACTCTCATACTCCGAATCTAAATGGAATCACGCATTTCACGTCAGGACTGAGCAGAGATCACTAGCAAATATTCATGAGAGACTGAATACTGAAAACCGGGAAAGGTGCTAAGTAACACGTACATATAGTAGAGTTGTAGTCTGTACTTCATTAGAAAAAATGGAACTAGAGTCTTTAAGACAGTTTTTGGGGGGTGCTTTGGAGGCATCTAATAAGATGTCAAAATTGGTCAAAGTCTTCTGATTGATAGGTATTTTGCGAGAAGATCAACACCAAAAGTAGAACACAAGCTCTTTTTCTTTCTTTTTTTTTTTTTTTTTTTTTTTTGAGACGGAGTTTCGCTCTTGTTACCCAGGCTGGAGTGCAGTGGCGTGATCTCGGCTCACCGCAACCTCCGCCTCCTGGGTTCAAGCAATTCTCCTGCCTCAGCCTCCCGAGTAGCTGGGACTACAGGCACGTGCCACCATGCCCAGCTAATTTTTGTATTTTTAGTAGAGGCAGAGTTTCACCATGTTGACCAGGATGGTCTCGATCTCTTGATCTCGTGATCCACCCGCCTCGGCCTCCCAAAGTGCTGGGATTACAGGCGTGAGCCACCGCGCCCGGCCCACAAGCTCTTTTTCAAGTAAGGTGACAGTGGTGCTTGTTTATCCTGGAGTGTAATTTTGTGTGAAAAAAAAAAAAGCAGCCTGAGAAAGAGTCCCTCTTCTGCTGTGAAGGAGAGGCTGGTTGCCAGTAGAGAATTCTGGGTTCCTTCTGGGGTTCTCCTCTTCTCCCCCCATGGGGCTGAGTGCTGTTTCCAGCCCCTTATTCCTCTTCTCACTGGTACCCACTGAATGACTGGCATGTGCACTGTGCGTTCTCAATTCTGACCAATGGCCTGGAGCAGCAGTCTCCAAACCCCAGGTCACAAACTGGTACTGGTCTGTGACTTGTTAGGAACCTGGCCACACAGCAGGAGGTGAGTGGCGGGCAAGTGAGAAGCTTCATCTGTATTTACAGCCCCTCCCCATCACTGACATTACCAGCTGAGCTCCGCCTCCTGTCAGGTCAGAGGCAACATCAGATTCTCATACAATTGCAAACCCTATTACGAACTGCACATGTGAGGGATCCAGGTTGCACGCTCCTTATGAGGATGTAATACCTGTTGATCTGTGACTGTCTCCCACTACCCATCGATGGGACCATCTAGTTGCAGGAAGACAGCTCAGGGCTCCCACTGATGCTACATTATGGTGAGTTGTATAATGATTTCATTACGTATTACAATGTAACACTAATAGAAATAAAGTGCACAATAAATTTAATGCACTTGAATCATCCGGATATAATCCCCCACCCCTTAGACTGTGGACAAATTGTCTTCCATGAACCCAGTCCCTAGTGACAAAAAGGTTGAGACTCACTGGCCTAGAGCACTGACTGTTTTTTAATTTTTATTTCTATTTCAATAGCTTTTGGGATATCAGTGTTTTTTGTTACATGGATAAATTATAGAGTGATAAAATCTGAGATTTTAGTGTACCCGTCACCTGAATAGTGTATCTTGTACCTAATATGTACTTTTTTATCACCCTCTCACCCTCCCCCTTCTTAGTCTTTAAAGTGCATTATATCACTCTGTTTGCCTTTGCATACTCATAGCTTAGCTCCCTCTTACAAGTGAGAACGTATGGTTTTTGGCTTTCTGCTCCTGTATTACTTCATTTAGAATAATGGCTTTTGGCTACATCCAACTTGCTGTGAAAGACATTATTTTGTTCCTTTTTATGGCTGAGTAATACTCCATGGCGTATATATACCACATTTTCTTTATCCACTCATTAGTTGATGGGCACTTAGGTTGGTTCTACATGTTAGCAGTTATGAATTACAGAGCACTGTTCACACAGACCATTCGCAACAGTTTTAAACAAGTCTAAATACATAGCTGTTTGTGCAAGATATTTTTAAAAGGCTACTTGTACAATAGCCCTTTTCATTTTTAGTGTACAAAACACTATTAAGTGATTTGTAACTTGAACATTTCTGGTCTATACTTACTTCACTTCCTATGCGTGGGCAAAGCAAAATCTTCTCTATTAAGTACGTATTGCCAAGCAAAACCATGAGTGGATTAGGCTTTTGACAGAAATGGGCCAAAAATGGGCGTGCCTGCCACAGAGCACAGTAGGGAGGCACAGCATGGTGAGATGATTTGTTGTGGAGAGATCTGTGCCTAGTTTACTAATAGAGTAAGAGATGTTGATGGATTCATACAGTGTTACAAATTGGAAATGTTTAGAAAGGCAAGAGCAATACAATAATTGTTTTTGTCACGGTTTACAGATTTAGCTTGTGGTAAATGACTCACAAAACTAATTTAAGGATCAAAGGTTGATGTTAATTTTGAAAATGACTATTTAAGGCACGGGCAAAGACTTCATGACTAAAACAACAAAAGCAATTGCAACAAAAGCCAAAATTGACAAATGGGATCATATTAAATTAAAGAGCTTCTGCACCGCAAAAGAAACTATCCAATCAGAGTGAAGAGGCATCCTACAGAATGGGAGAAAATTTTTGCAATCTATCTGTCTGACAAAGGTCTAATATTCGGAATCTACAAAGAACTTAAGCAAATCTACAAGAGAAAAACAACCCCATCAAAAAATGGGCAAAGGATATGAACAGAAACTTCTCAAAAGAAGATATTTATGCAGCCAACAAACATATGAAAAAAAGCTCACCATCCCTGGTCATTAGAGAAATGCAAATCAAAACCACAGCGAGATACCATCTGATACTAGTTAGAATGGCAATCATTAAAAAGTCAGGAAACAACAGATGCTGGCAAGGCTCTGGAGAAATAGGAACGCTTTTACACCGTTGGTGGAAGTGTAAATGAGTTCAACCATTGTGGAAGACAGTGTGGCAATTCCTCAAGGATCTAGAACCAGAAATACCATTTGACCCAGCAATCCCATTACTGTGTATATACCCAAAGGATTATAAATCATTCTACTATAAAGACACATGCACACGTATGTTTATTGCAGCACTAATTACAATAGCAAAGACTTGGAACCAACCCAAATGTTCATCAATGATAGACTGGATAAAAGAAAATGTGGCACATATACACCATGGAATACTATGCAGCCATAAAAAAGAATGAGTTCATGTCCTTTGCAGGGACATGGATGAAGCTGGAAACCGTCATCCTCAGCAAACTAACACAGGAAAAGAAACCCAAACACCACATGTTCTCACTCATAAGTGGCAGTCGAACAATGAGAACACATGGACACAGGGAGGGGAACATCACACACTGGGGCCTATCAGGTGTGGGGGAAAGGAGAGGAAGAGCATTAGGACAAATACGTAATGCATGCAGGGCTTAAAACCTAGATGATGGGTTGATAGATGCAGCAAACCACCATGGCACATGTATATCTATGTAACAAACCCGCATATTCTGCACATGTATCCCAGAACTTAAAGTAAAATTAAAAAAAAAAAAAGAAAATGACTATTTAATCATAGTTCCCAATGATAACAATGGCATTAGGTTTGAGTTGAGCTGGTTTCCAAGATTTACAGTAAATAGGCTCTTATCACTTGTGAATGACTGGCAAGGTTGCACCAGTGACTTTCTTCCAGTCAGGCTCTCTGCAGGAAAAATGGAAGGACCCACACAGTTTGAGATGCAGGGGCCTCTCTGGGCTTCAGAGAGAAAATGGAGCCCAGAGAAGTTATGGAGTCCAGCTGGTGAGCCATAGCACCAGGGCTCACAGCAGGTTGTGCCACCTCCCAGCACCCTTCAGGCACTGAGGGCAGGCCCTGTTTGCATGCATGTGTCAATATCCAATTTCAGTGTTCTCTGTGTGTGATATCTTTTTACTCAGTCACTAAGATTTAATGTTTCCACTCAGAAAATGCAACTGAAGAAGAGCACATTAGTGAGGGTTCTCTAGAGGTACAGAACTAATGGAATGACTATATATATAAAGGGGAATTTATTAAGTATTAACTCACACTGTCACAAGGTCCCACAACAGGCCATCTGCAGGCTGAGGAGCAAGGAAAGCCAGTCTGAGTTCCAAAACCAAAGAATTTGGAGTCTGATGTTTGAGGGCAGGAAGCATTCAGCATGGGAGAAAGACGGAGGCTGGGAGGCTAGGCCAGTCTCTCTTTTCACTTTTTCCTGCCTACTTATATTCTAGCGATGCTGGCAGCTGATGAGATTGTGCCCACCCAGATTAAGGGTGGGTCTGCCTTTCCCAGCCCACTGATTCAAATGTTAATCTCCTTTGGCAACACCCTCACAGACACACCCAGGATCAATACTGTGTATCCTTCAATCCAATCAAGTTGACGCTAAGTATTAACCACCATAAAGAGTATGAATGTAGCTCTATAAAATTTTCTCTAAGTCCTTTTCCAACCTCCCTTTGTGTGCCAGTCTTGGGGATGATAGGAATTCTGTCTTGCTTTCCAATTAATAACATTTCTATTCATCTCATGTTTAATTAGTGTGCATGGAGTTACTGAGAAGTAAAATATACTGTTAGTTCAACTTAAAAAAAAGAAAGTAGGAGAGTGAGAGGAGTCACCTTGTAGATGCCTCAAAATATTACCTAGCACATGCTTTCAGTAACACAAAAGGCAAACAGCCCCGCCTGTGTTAAGGAGACTTCCTTGGACAGATCTTTGCTATCTGACTTCTTAAATTGCACTATCTCTGACCTATGTGAGTCTTATACTGGGTGACACCACATCTTGGTGCTCATCCTCAGTTTTTCATGAAACAGGACAAAGATGTAATCTGATCAAGGTCTGGGGCTGCTGTGCAGTTAGCTATTGAAAGGATTTGACAGGAATAGGAAATGATTCTCTGCAATATAAAATTCCAGGAAAAATAGAATTCCAGCATATTCAGGACTTTAAACACAGAAGCCATTTCATGCCTATGGTCTCATGTGCCAGCCTGCAAAAAAAAAAAAAAAAAGGAATAAAACTTCAATGGCTCCGGATCTGAAGGATGAGGTTTGTAAACGAGGACATCCAATGACTCAATAGACTAGTGGGGCTTCAGGAAGACGACAGGTATAAAGTGCAAGCTCAGGGCCTGACCTACAAGCACATACTTAAGTAAAATCAAGTATTGTCATTATTATCCCCTCCTTAGCAATCTTGCAGCTAAGTTAACTGAAATGCATGCCTCAGCAAAACTACGACAGGCCACGGATACCCTGTGCTGCATACTGGAAACTGCAAATGCTAGAGTAGCAAACACCAGGTGGTATTGTCTCACATAGCTTCTGCTCATTAATTTCTTTATCTAATTGTTGTGAGAGTTCTTTGATCAATACTCTCAATTGGGGTAGGTCTCCAGCCAGGGGGAGAAGGGAAGTAGCTTCAAGAATACACAGCGAGAAACATTCCACTAAAAGTTTAACTTGGGAAAGCAAGGTCACAAATGTATGGGGCTAATGTGTGAGAAATCAGTATCTCCTTCACTATGGGTGAAGTGTAGGTTGATAGAGTCTTTCTGGAGAACAACTTGGCAATATCTTCCCATTGTACAGTATGTACAACCTTTGTATTTCCACATGTAGGCATTCTGGGGAAATGCCGATATATGTAAACCAAGAAACATGTACGAAATTGTCAGTGTAGTATTGTTTATGTCAGCAAAAAGACTAGAAGCCACCTAAATGTTTAAGAATTTGAGTTTGGGAAAATAAAATACGAGCCATTCATATGATGGAATTTTAGATGACAGTTTTTTTTCAGACAGGGTCTCAAACAAATGGGACTAATAGTTTCAGTCCCATTGTCCCATTCCAGAATGGTGGGCACAGCAGGGTAAAAAACCAATTAGGGAAGTGTAGGTATATGTAAAATAGGTGAAAGGTGGGGATCAATTAGAGGAAAGTGTGCCAAACGGGAAAAGAGGTTCCCAATCTGGGAACTTGTAGCTTGGCTTTCAGGCTTTAAACTGTCTTTGGTTTGAAGATGGGGTTTCACTGGGGACCCATCCCTATTTGCCTGGAGATTTGTCTGCCTCCTGCTGCTATCACTGCTCCATCCCCTCCAGATGCTCTGGTCCCTTCTTCAGACTGAGTCATCCTTCCTAGGTGCTGGCAACTTTAGCACCTCCAAAGATTCTGAGATTCCAATGTGAGCTAACTACTAAGGGTGTCCAGTCTGATCCCTTCCCTTGTCTTGCCTAGTATTTCTGTGCTGTTAGGGTATCTTGTCCAGGCACCCCATAGGTAGTCATGAAGTGCTTGCCCCCAGCTCCAACCACCAAGGACAAAGCAGGCTTTGTATTCACCTCCTTCTTGACTGTCATTGGGGTTTTACCTCCACACCTCTATCTCTGAGATTCTGTAATTTGGGTAGGAGAGAGGTCATGTGTCCTACCCAGGCCCCTACGGAACATTTAGTGTTCTTTTCTTTTTATTTTGTTCTCTCTTTAGCTCACCAAGCAGCCTTTTCTCTAGGAACTTCTAAGTATAGAGCAGAGGTCAGAGACCACTAGGCATCAGGGTGAACCCTGTCTCTCAATCTTCTAGGGCTGCAGGCAGCTCACAACCTTTGAACACCCATCTTCCCAGGGAATGACTTCACTACCCACCTGTTACTGCCTCTGCAGTTAAGGGGCAGCCCGAATTTCATATCTGCATAGGGGTCTCAGCTGGGGGAGCTGGTCAGCGGCTCCCAAGCACACATTCACCATCTGTCCCAGAAGCTCTTCAAATCCTCTTGTCACTGAATCTCCAGGAGGCCCCAGATGGGCCCCGGCACACTACACCTGGCTTCATAGCTTACACAGTCACTCTGAGGTTCTAAATGACACAGAGACAATTCATTTCTTTGGCCACTTTTCCTAAAGGTACCAAGAAAACCCATGCCACGTTTGGATGAGCAAAGTGCTAAAAATTATTCTTGAAAGTCTCATGTTTGGCCATTGCATCTCCAAAAAACACTGCCGTAATTAGAGAGAAACCAGCTGTGAGATAGAACAGGAACTGGCTCACCTAGGGGCACTCCCTGGAGACCTTATATTTGTGTATCCTTCCTGGCCTACGTCTCTGCTCTGCCTTCCTTTCTGGTGACACGGAGAGTACAGATTGTTCCATGTGTGTGCAGCACAGCAAAGGCTAACTGGAAGGAGGCACAGACTTTGTTTTGATGGCTTTTATCACCATGAGGATGAGGTGGCCTGTGCTCAGAGTCCTCCTTTCGGGAGCGGGTATGCTGAGGGGATCCAGCTGAGAGCAGAGAAGTATCTGGGCCCAGCCATAGACACGGGGATGGTCTGACACAGAGGCAGGTGGTGTGCCCACTGCATTCTTCAGACCCACTTCTTTGACCTACAGGAGTGATCACCCTGCATTTTCCATCCTTATCAGATTGGGTTGGGTCTGATGGAAGTTGGATGTGGAGAGCAGGGTCACTCCTCTTGGTGAGAGATGTGCCCTCCATGTGGGTCTCCAAGGGGGAGCAGCTCCGGGGTGAACACAAGGTATGTGTGGGGTGGGAAGACGGCTGGCTGTGAGCAGAGATTTTATAATATCTTCTTATGAGGTGGAAAGAAGAGAACTCTGACAATGCAGATTTCATTCCTGCCAAGACTCTACAGACTTCAGAACAGAGAGAACATTCTCCCAAGGGCCAGACTGTGAAAATGGAGTGAGAGTGGAACTGAAGAAGCTGAGAGAAGACCCAGAAGCATGAAAGAAGAAATGAGAGTCCTGCCGACAATGAGGGCTCCTCATTGGCCAGCAGATCAGCAGGCTGGTACTGCTGGCCTCTCCAGCCCACCATGATGTTATCACATCATTCTGACCTTGCAGGACAGGCACAGCTGCTGTCTTCCTGGGACTAAGTGAGAAAAGAACAGAGCACAGCCAGAAAGCCTTCTGTCTTGTAACCCAATGTCCCGTGTCTTGCTCGATTTGGTTCATTAAATCTGATTCATCCAGATCATCTCATCAAGTCTGTATCTTTCCTTGACATCAGTTTTGATCCTCAGATGTCTTGGAAGCCCCCAGAAGCTCATGCTCCCCTGGGGATGGCAGCTTCTGAGGCTATTCAAGTGTAATTTAAGGGGAAGACTGAAACAAGGGAAGTCCTTACTTAGGCCTTTCCTGGTGATCTTGATGGGGGATGGGGCATACCACGGAACAGCCCAGACTCTGTGGTATCCTGAGGCTTTTCTGCTCCAGGCTTTCGTGCCCCTTCTCATGCCAAACGAACATGCCAGGATTTCTCCCCAGAACTGCTCACAGTCTTTACAGCCACTGTTCGGGGTTTCAGGGAATACCCAGAGAAGCTATGAGTAACCTCATGAAGATAGAAGCATAGTGGCCTTGCTAACTGCTGATCTTCCCCAAGAGAAACGGTCACACCTGTGGTTGACTCCAGGTTTAATGGCTGAGAGAATAAACACAGGCACACCTCATTTTACTGCTACCTCACTTTGTTGCACTTCACAGATACTGCACTTTTTTACAAATTGAAGGTTTGTGGCAAACTTGCATTGAGCAAGTCTATCGGTACCATTTTTTCCCAACAGAATGTGTTTACTTTGTGTCTCTGGTAATTGTCTTAATATTTCAAGTTTTTCATTATTGTTATGTGTTGTGGTGATCTGATCTGGGGTCAGTGATCTTTGATGTTATCACTGTAATTGTTTTGGGGTACCACAAACCATGCTCATGTAAGACAGTGAACTTAACCAATAAACGTTGTATATATTCTGACTGCTGCACACACCAGCTGTTCTCCCATCTCTCTCCTTCTCCTCAGACCTCCTTATTCCCTTAAACACAAAAATATTGAAATGAGGCCAGTGAATTACCCTACAGTGGCCTCTAGGTGTTCAAATGACAGGAAGAGTCTCATGCCTCTCACTTTAAATCAAAAGTTAGAAATGCATAAGCTTAGTGAGGAAGGCATGTTGAAAGCTGACACAGGTTGAAACCTAAGCTTTTTGCACCTGACGGTCAAGTTGTAAATACAAAGGAAAAGTTATTGAAGGAAATTAAATGTGCTACTCCAGTGAACATACGAATGATACAAAAGCAAAACAGTCTTAACTGCTGATATGGAGAAAGTTCTAGTGTCCTAGATAGAGGATCAAACCAGCCATAACATTCCCTTAGGCCAAAACCGAATCAAGAGCAAAACCCTAACTGTCTTCGACTCTATCAAGGCTGAGAGAAATAAGGAGGCTGCAAAAGATAAGTTTGAAGCTAACAGAGATTGGCTCATGAGGTTTAAGGAAAGTAGATAGAGACGCACAAGTCATCTCCATAACATAAAAGTGCAAGGTGAGGCAACAAGCGCTGACGGAGAAGCTGCAGCAAGTTATTCAGAAGATCTAGCTAAGATCGTTGATGAAGGTGGCTGCACTAAAGAACAGATTTTCAATGGAGAGAAAACCTTCTACTGGAAGAAGGTGCTATCTAGGAATATTTTATTGCTAGAAAGAAGTCAATGTCAGGCCCAAAACTTCAAAGAACAGGCTGACTCTTGCTAAGAGCTGATGCAGCTGGTGACTTTAAGCTGAAGCCAATGCTCATTTACCATTGCACAAATCCTAGAGGTCTTAAGGATTATTCTAAAACTACTCTGTCCATGCTCTAAAAATGAAGAAATAAAGCCTAAATGACATCACATCTGTTAACACCATGATTCACTGAATATTTTATACCCACTATGGAAACCCAGGACTTGGAAAGATTCCTTTCAAAATATTACTGCCCATTGACAAGGCACCTGGTCACCCAAGAGCTCTGATAGAGATGTACAGGGAGATGAATGCTCTTTTCATGCCTGCTAACAAAACATCCGTTCTGAAACTCATAGATCAAGGAGTCATTTTGACTTTCTAGTCTTATTATTATTTTATTTATTTATTTATTTATTTTTGAGACGGAGTTTCGCTCTTGTTACCCAGGCTGGAGTGCAATGGCGCGATCTTGGCTCACGGCAACCTCCGCCTCCTGGGTTCTAGCAATTCTCCTGCCTCAGCCTCCCGAGTAGCTGGGACTACAGGCGCACACCACCACACCCAGCTAATTTTTGTATTTTTAGTAGAGACGGGGTTTCACCACGTTGACCAGGATAGTCTCGATCTCTTGACCTCGCGATCCACCCGCCTCGGCCTCCCAAAGTGCTGGGATTACAGGTGTGAGCCACTGCGCCCGACCTAGTCTTATTATTTTAGAAATCCATTTTGTAGGGCTAGAGCTGCCATAGATAGTGATTCCTCTGATGGATCTGGGCAAAATAAATTGAAAACCTTCTGGAAAGGATTCATCATTCCAGGTGCCATTAAGAACATTTGTGATTTGTGGGATGAAGTCAAAATGTCAACATGAAGAGGAGTTTGGAAGCTTATTAAAGCCCTAGTGGATGACTTCAAAAAGTCACTGCAGATGTGTTAAAAATAGAAAGAGAACTAAAATTAGAAGTGGAGCCTGGTGATTTGACTGAATTACTGCAATCTCATGATAAAACTTGAATGAATGAGAAGTTGCTTCTTATGGATGAGCGAAGAAAGTGGTTTTCTGAGACGGAATCCACTCCTGGTAAAGATGCTGTGAACATTATTGGAATGACAACAAAAGATTGAGAATATCGCATAAGCTTGGTTGATAGAGCAGCAGCAGGGTCTGGGAGAGGATTGACTCCAGTTCTGAAGGAAGTTCTGCTGTAGGCAAAATGCTATCAAACAGCAATGTATGCTGCAGATAAATCTTTCTTTAAAGGAAGGGTCAGCTGATGTGGCAAACTTCATTGTTGCCTCACTTTAAGAAATCACCGGCCAGGTGTGGTGGCTCACACCTATAATCTAAACACTTTGGGAGGCCGAGGCAGGTGAATCATGAGGTCAGGAGATCAAGACCATCCTGGCTAACACGGTGAAACCCCATTTCTACTAAAAATACGAAAAATACAGTGGCACGTGCCTGTAATCTCGGCTACTTGGGAGGCTGAGGCAGGAGAATTGCTTGAACCCAGGAAGCAGAGGTTGCGGTGAGCCGAGATTGAGCCACTGCACTCCAGCCTGAGCGACAGAGTGAGACTTTGTCTCAGATAAAAAAATCACCACAGCCACCCCAATCTTCAGCAACCAGTACCCTGATCAGTCAGCAACCATCAACATGGAGGCAAGACCCTCCACAAGCAAAAAAAAAAAAAAAAGAATTGTTGAAGGCTCAGATAATTGTTAGCAGTTTTAGCACTAAGTATTTTTTAGATATAATACTATTGCACACTTAATAGACTACAATATTTTGTCAACATAACTTTTATATGCACTGGGAAACCAAAAAAAAAAAAAATTCATGTGACTCACTTTATTGTAATATTTGCCTCGTTGCAGTGGTCTGGAGCTGAACCTGCAATGTCTCCAAGATATGCCCGTAGTTGGATGACTTCTCTCCCTATATACTCTTCCTATAACTTACATAATTGTAAGTTACACAAGCCCCTTTCCTTCCCCTTCCACTTGGCGGCTGGTTGACCACAAGAGCACGCATTATTCCTTTCTCTTTCTCAAGGAACAGAGCCTGTTCCCCTCTCTTTCTCAAGGGACAGGATCCTGCCTTAGTCTAACCCTGCTTAATGAGATTGTCTATTTAATTCTGAGTCTTAATATTTGTAATCTAAATTTTCTGAAGGTATTAGCTATATCCTCCAAGTTAGATTTTTATCAATGATAAAAGTAGTATTTTGTCCCTCCTCTGCTGACTCCTTTGTCTGATTTCTCATTTGGTTCAAAACTTGGGCAGTGATAAAACATGTTGTTACTGGCCCCTCTCAAGAACTGAAACAGTGATCTTAATTGATTGATAATTTTAATGATGGCTGCATGTTCTTTAAGGTGTGTTCTCTTTACTAGAGCTAATAAATGCATCTCCTGGTATCTGGAATGTTGCCAGCTATACTTTTAGATATTTGAAATTCTAAGCAGAAACATCAGAAACAGAAAGTGAAGTGCTTTCACCTTGCAGGGCTATCAGTACACTTTTGTTATCTTGCTTCACGGTCAGTTACCTCTGCGGCTCAATGACAGAATCCAGATTACAGTGATGTTAACCACTTCACCATCCCATTAATATCCATCTGGCCTGGTACATTTATGGCATTGTGCTGACAGGGCCTGGAGACAGATGAGGCAGATACCCTAGATGTTTTAGTAAGACACATTAATTTCTTGGGATGAAAGATAAATTTTATAAAAATTCAGGGAATTACTACCTCATGGAGGTTCTCCGTGGGAGATGAAGGATACCTGTGATCTAAAACTTAACAAAATATTAGCTTTGAGTTATGCCAAGAAAAATCAATGTCTCTCTGGTTGACTCAAACTGAAATGTCTTACTCTTGGCCCTCATAAACCAATATATCTTTGATACATAAAATGTCTGGAATTGTTCAGGAATGCTGTATAAAGCTGGAAAACCCTGATAGGAGAATCACAGTGAAAGCCCCTTGGGTTTTGAGCAAATTCTTGTTCTCTCTGGAAAGTATCTACACTCTTTTGTAGGACTAGCTACTGAATTCTGAAAAAACTGAATGCCCAACCATTCATGTGTGATATTACCACCCGTGTGAGCTGGGTGTTATCTGATCCACTTAGCCATAAAGTAGGGCATGTCCAGCAACACTCCATCAAATGGAAAAGCTAAAAGTGTGATTGGGCCTGAGCAGACCTCAAGGCAGAAATAATCTGCATAAACAGGTTGCTCACACTCTCTATGTATTTACTCCTGCCTCAATGTTATCTCATCCTCAACCCATAATAAGCCCCATGGTGAGAGAAGAACTCTCTCCAATTACTCTCAGTATTAGTTGATTCTGGGGCAGGGAGGACTGTGAGAACACAGCACCCTTTGAGCATTTGGAGGAGTTCACAGTTCTGGGAGCTAACCAGGCAAAACTTTTTTATGCAAATAACTGAAACTGACTCTACTTATTGGAATATTAAGAGTAGCTTGGAAAATTGATAGGAAGGTTTGATAGGCAGCAAAGTTGTCTGACAATAGAGAATATAGCTATGTCCATACAGCAAGAAGACTCTGACATGTGCCAATACTATATTAATACCCTGCACACTCACCACCATGGCCGGGCTCTTGGCTGCATCAGCACTGCTGGGAATATTCCCGAACTCTACCTGCATATTTGTAAATTCCCTTGGATTCAGACCCTACCTAATATAATGCAGGTACTGCTGCATATGCCCCTGTACTACTGGAAATCCACTCATCTTGCTCCAAAGGGAGACAGCCCAATACTTATTTTCATTCAGCTCCAAGCCAGTCCCTGAGATGCTCCCAGGGAAAATGACCCTTTGGTCTTCCTTAGGATAACCACAGGGAGGCAGAAATTGTTCTGACTATTCCAGGACTTCTGGCCTCCTTATTGGAGCTCTTCTGTTGTCCTGGCTTCCCTGAACCATGCTTAGAAGCACGCTAAGCAGTTAAGAAGAGACAGCTTGATCCTGGACATAGCCCAGTTGTCAATATGGCTGTCCAACTTTCATGGACTTTGGGGCTTATTTCAGTCTGACAACAGGGTGGGTGGTTGGGGAAGAGAGAAAAAAAAGGAACCAGCAATCACGGGGCAGCTGCTATGTGTTACGTGCCTAAATAACAAGAAGAATATGAAAAGGTCACTATCCCCAAGTGCTTTCAGTCTAGTTAGGGAGACAGAGCCATGAAACAAATTTAAAAGCATGTAACAAGGGAAGAAAGGTCTGAGGAAGCAGTGCAAAGCCAGCAACCTTACCAAGAAGAGTCTTCACAGAGGAAATAATCTGAGCTAGATCTTGACAAAGAGCAGGAGTTAACTGAGAGAAGAGGATGAGCCAAGCAGAGGATGTTGGGGACCAGCCTCAACACTACTCGTGGGTGTCCCAAGTCCCAGTGGTGATGAGGGAGTGAGAAAAAGAAAGACAAAGACACAAGAGTCAAATTTCAAAGTATGGGTCCAGGGGACCAACGCAAATGTGGAGACCACGTTGGCCCCGAGCTCTGGGCTCCACCTGTATTTATTAGGTGTACAATCTCTTCATTCTCTTATAGCAGGTGGTGGGGAGAGGATGGCATGAGTATAGGGTGAGGCAGCTGGGGGAGAAGGCAACCAGCAGATTTTCATGCATAATAGCTGCCCATGGTACACACTGAAGGCTGATTTGTCTCTAAACAATACTCCATTCAACCAACACTTGTGTGGCAGGGCATTCATGAGTTCGGGGAGAGTTCACATGTGAGGGTCTGGTAGGTAGATAGTGCGTCATCATGCATTTAACAGCACACATGGTTTTTCCAAGAAAGCTAAACTGGCACACTGTGTTAACAGCTGATTATTATCAAGGTGCAGCTGCAAGGAAGCAGAGTGAATAAGGCACCATCAAGTCTGGCTACATGACAATGCATCAAAGGAGGTGTTATCTCCCAAGCACTGTGCATAGAGCAACCTAAGCCACCCTATTTTCTGGGAAGGAGGGTAGAGAGCGAGGCTTTCCTGTTATCTCTGCCACTCAGAGGCTTTCCTCCTTTACAAGCATCCTTCTGCAAAGCCCCTCCCGGGTCTTGTGAGCAAGGCTGGTATTCCTTCTCAGAGACCTTGCACAAGCCCTCTTTACGAGACCTTCATGCAGGCTCTTACCGGGAGGAGTAGTGGGGCAGACAGCAGAGGGTTCCTGCTCTGGGGCCCCCTACAGCTTTCCACAGTTTGTTTATTCCCAGATGGCCAGTTCTCTTAGGTCCAGTTCACTGCCTGAATCCTGCTTTTACAAGGCACAAGCTGCACTCATTGTTTAAGAATTACAATATATAAAATCTACCAGTGTATAAACACAGTGCATACACAGCAAAAACAAAATTAACTCTTAAGTGGAAATAGCAAAGTTCTGTCCTTGGCCGTCTCGGCCCACACAGGAAGCAGCGATCACATCGCTCCTGATGAGCCAAAGTTATGGAGATTTAGAGCATGGGAGGATGTGGCAAGAGACTCCCCATAGGGTAGTGGCAAGGAGAAATCTGCAAAAGGAGGATCAGGACAGAGTCCGAAGCACCTTGAACACCCCACATGGATTCAAATGGGGCACCATTGTAAGTGTTTAAGCAGGGAATGGCTCATGATAAATTCTGTATTTCATGTCAACAGCAGTGATAACCATGCAGGCAGAGGCACAGACCTTTCTAAGAGTTGCTGGCCGGGTGCGGTGGCTCACGCCTGTAATCCCAGCACTTTGGGAGGCCAGGTGGGCGGATCATGAGGTCAAGAGATCGAGACCATCCTGGCCAACATGGTGAAACCCCGTCTCTACTTAAAAAATACAAAAATTAGCCGAATGTGGTGGCACGTGCCTGTGGTCCCAGATACTTGGGAGGCTGAGGTGGAAGAATCGCTTGAACCCAGGAGGTGGAGGTTGCAGTGAGCTGAGATTGCATCACTGCACCTCAGCCTGGAGACAGAATAAGACTCCGTCTCAAAAAAAAAAAAAAAGAGTTGCCAGGTCACTTCTTCAGAAGATCCTTCACCCATCCCCAAGCCCTGGTTGTTCTTCATCCTTGGAACTACAAACCTGGAAGAAATAGCCTTATTTTAATTATTCAGTTTCTGACATTTCCACTGGTAAACTTTTATCCAGAAACTCTTGATCCTAAAAACTCTTATCCAGAATAAACTGTTCTGAGTCTTTTTTTTTTTTTTTTTTTTTTGAGACGGAGTTTCGCTCTTGTTACCCAGACTGGAGTGCAATGGCACGACCTTGGCTCACCGCAACCTCCGCCTCCTGGGTTCAAGCAATTCTCCTGCCTCAGCCTCCCGAGTAGCTGGGACTACAGGCACGTGCCACCATGCCCAGCTAATTTTTGTATTTTTAGTAGAGACGGGGTTTCACCATGTTGACCAGGATGGTCTCGATCTCTTGACCTTGTGATCCACCCGCCTCGGCCTCCCAAAGTGC
>PVKV010003888.1:0-136841 GCA_004027835.1 Alouatta palliata | reverse complement strand
TCACTCTAATGACTGTTTCTTTTGCTGTGTAGAAGCTGTGGAGTTCGATTAGGTCCCATTTGTCTATTTTGGCTTTTGTTGCCAATGCTTTTGGTGTTTTGGTCATGAAGTCCTTGTTTACGCCTATGTCCTGAATGGTTTTGCCTAGATTTTCTTCTAGGGTGTTTATGGTGTTAGGTCTTATGTTTAAGTCTTTAATCCATCTGGAGTTAATTTTTGTATAAGGTAAAAGGAAGGAGTCCAGTTTCAGCTTTCTGCATATGGCTAGCCAGTTTTCCCAACACCATTTATTAAACAGGGAATCCTTTCCCCATTGCTTGTTTTTGTCAGGTTTTCAATATTTGTAGTTTAACTACAATTTCTGCTTTTTAAAAATGTGTTTATGTTACATTTTAAAATATACAATTTTAAGATCCCCCAGGGCTATTGAAACAATTTTATCAATATTTCCATAGTGTAAGGTAGAGAGAATTAAGGAAAAATAATAGAGAAACTGTAGATTTCCTGTTTAGTTGAAATTCGAAAACATCATTTGTAAAGA
Organism: Alouatta palliata; assembly: GCA_004027835.1. Taxonomy (NCBI): domain Eukaryota; kingdom Metazoa; phylum Chordata; class Mammalia; order Primates; family Atelidae; genus Alouatta; species Alouatta palliata. Next base: position 136,300 of record PVKV010003888.1, on the reverse strand, counting down.
AGATGTAAAGTTCTGCTTACATCTCTGACATATAAAGTGCTTTGAATCTATCACTTTCACGAGAAAGGGAACATAAACCACTTTTCTTGGACCTATTAGAGAAATAAGGTCAAAAGGTAAACCAAGACCCAGAAATCTGGAGAAAAGGATCTACATGGAGAATCACAATGAAGACCAGCTTATCTGAAGCAGAGACATAGTCATAAACTGATTGGACACAAAGTAATTTTAACAAATTACTGGAGGCTGAGTCTGGACCAACTAGCAGGAGAGTGAGAAACTCCTGGGGGCAGTAGTCATAGGGAGACTCTGCACTTTTTATGACTTTCTTCTCCAGGAAACTGAATAGGTTCTCATGGTGAAGACTAAAGACACATCCCCTTATGTTTCTGCCAGGAATAGGGGAAAAGTAATCACTCTGAAATATGTTCAGAGCATGACTAAGAAATGCTCTCTAAGGGAAAGAACTACCAGAACCAAAGCTAATCTATGTGGGGAAAAGGCAGTAAATCAAATTCTGCTCTAGTTTTCCTGTCTTCCTTATGAGATAAAAGACAAAAGCTAAGAAACACATATGGAGGCCACAGCTCAGAAATTCGGACCCACTGAAAGACTAAAATGTAATTTACAGGATCATAGAGCACTTTACTGTCCCTCAAAAAATGTCTTACGACCAAATCAGTAGGGCTCCATAATAATAACAGCGCATTATTATTGAAGGTGCAGATTCAATAAAAGTAGGAGTTATTAGAGACTTCCAAAGACAAAAGAGGGGACAAAAATAAGAACATTAGAGGATGATAAAATCTTTTGTCCCTACGGCCAACACAAATATAAACACAGTCCAGCTTCTAGAGAGATTCACATTAAACCTCACACTAAAGGCTTATAAACCTCAGTTCTTATTACCTAATTTCTAGCTTTTAGTGAAAAATTACAATGCACGTTGTGATAGTGAAAATTACATGTCAACTTCACAGGACCATAAAGTTCTTATATATTTGGTCAAACATTATTCCTTGTTTTTACTTTTTAACTGATACAACAAAAAAGGTACATACTTATGGGGTACAGTGTGATGTTTCACTACATGTATACAGTATGTAATGATCAAATTAGAAGAATATCGTATCAGACATTTATTATTTCTTTGTGGTGGGCACAATTAAAATTCCTGTTTATTTTGAAATATAAAATATATTATTAACTCTAGTCACTCTACTGTGCAATGCAACATGGTAATTCATTCTTCCTATATAACTGTTAAGTTTGTACCCGTTGACCAACCTTTGTTTATGCTCCTCTTCCTTCTACCCTTTCCTGCCTCTGGTAAACACTAATCTACTCTCTACTTCTTTGAGAAAGTTTTTGGATTCCACATAGGAGTGAGATTATACAATATTTGTCTTTCTATGCCTGGCTTATATCAACTAACATAATGTCTCCCAGGTGCATTCATTTTCCTGAAAATGACAGGTTTTATTCTTTTTATGGCTGAATTGTACTGCATAGTCACATTTTCTTTATCCATTTGTTTGTTGATGGACACTTAGTTTAATTTCACATCTTGACTATTGTGAATAGTGCTGTAATAAACATGATTGTGCAGACATCTCTTGAACCAACCAATTAAATTTCCTTTGGATATATACCTAGTAATGGGATTGTTGGATTATATGATAGTGCTATGTTCAATTTTTGCAGAAACCGCCACAGTTTTGTAGGGAGGCTATACTAATTTACATCCCAACCAATAGTGTAGCAGAGTTCCCTTTTCTCACCATCCTTGCCAACTCTTGTTATCTTTTGTCTTTTCGAAAATAGCTATTCTAACAGGTGTGAGGCAATATATCATTGTGGCTTTAATGTGGATTTCTCTGATGGTTAGTGATGTTGAACATTTTTTCATATACCTGTTGTCCCTTTGTATGTCTTCTTTTAAAGAAATGTCTATTTGGATCTTTTACCCATTTAAAAAAATTGCTTATATTGTTTTGCTGTTAAGTTGTTTGAGTTCCTAATGTATTCTGGATACTAACCCCTCTTCAGATGTGTAATTTGCAAATATTTTATCCAATTCTGTAGGCTGTCTCTTCACTCTATTGATTGTGTTCTTTGCTGTGCAGAAGATTTTTAGTTTGAAACAATGCATTTGTTTACTTTTGCTTTTGTTGTCTGTGCTTTTGAGGTCTTGAAAAAAAATGAAACACAACTCTTCCCCAGATCAATGTTAAAGGTTTCCCCTATGTATCATTCTAGTAGTTTTACAATTGTGTGTCTTATGTTTAAATCTTTCATTCATTTTGAGTAGATTTTTGTAGGTAGTGAGAGATGAGGTTCTAGTTTCATTCTTCTGCATGTGAATATCCACTTTACCCAACAGCATTTGTTAAATGTCCTGTCCTTTTTTCAATATGTGTTCTTGGAGCCTTTGTCCTTTGTCATAGATTAGTTGACATAAATGCATAGATTTATTTCTGGGATATATATATATATATCCCAGAAATTATATATATATATATATATATATATATATATATAGACACACACACACTCTATTCCATTGGTGTGTGCATCTTTTTCATGCAAATACCATGCTCTTTTAGTTACTATTGCCTTGTTGTGTATTTTTAAATCAGTTGGTGCAATGCCTCTAACTTTGTTCTTTTTGATCAAGATTACATTGGCTCTTTGGGGTCTTTTGCAGTTCCATGCAAGTTTTATGATTTTTTTTTTCTGTGAGTAATATCATTGGTGTTTTAATAGGGATTGGATTATATCTGCAGGTTGAGAAGTAAGGGCATTTTAACAATGTTAATTCTTCCAATCCTTAAACATTGGACATCTTTGTTCAATGGATGTCATTGGATATCTTTCCATTTATTTGTGTTTTCTTCATTTTGTTAGCCAATATTTTTTAGTTTTCATTGTAGAGATCTTTCACTTCTTTGGTTATGTCTGTGAGGATGTTTCAGGATAAGGTTAACCTTTCGATTGGTGGACTCAGTAAAGATTCAGCCTCACTCAATCAGTTGATGGCCCAAATAGATCAAAAAGGATGAGTAAAAGAGAATTCCTCTGCCAAACAATCTACAGACTGGAACATTAATGTTTTTCTTGACTTTGGGCTGAAATGGAAACACCGCCTTCTTGCTGGTTCTCAAGGCTGTGGGCTTTAGTTTTGGACTAGACCCACACCATGACTTTAAATATAAAGCACAGATAGGCTAAAGTAAAAAGAAGAAAGATATACTATGTTAACACTGATCAAAGGAAAGCTGTTTTATTTATAAAAATGGCTATATTAATTTCAGGCAGAACAGACTTCTTAAGAAAAATTATTTGTGACAAACAGGATATTAAATGATTTTTAAATGGGTCAATTCTCCAAGAAGATATGAAAAATCTTACTTATTTACCCATGAACAAACTGTCAAAATAAAAAAAAAAAGAAAAACCTCCAAGAAGCAATAGAGGAATATGCTATTACGTCAGGAGACTTTAACACAACCTCTCTATCAATAATTAACAGATCCAATAAGCATAAGATCACTAAAGAAAGAGTTGTACTGAACAGCACAGTCAATCAATTGGTTCCACTCTGCATATATGTGTAGAATATTTTATCTAACAACAGAATGCATGTTCTTCCCAAGCTCATAGAAAACATTAAGCAATACTGACTTCATTCTCTGTCATAAAAAACACTTTAACAAGTTTTTAAAGATAAAAATTATATAAAGTATATGCTCAAAAAATCATGGAATTAAAGTAGAAATTAGTAACAGCAAAACACCTGGAAAATCCAAAATATTTGAGATTAAAGAACATATATCTAAATAACATGTAAGTTACAGAGCTTTCAAAATAAATGAAAAATATTTAGAACCAAGTAAATACAATTAAAAACACAGGTTATCAAAATTGTGGAATGAAACCACAACAGTGGTTGGAAGAAAATTTATAGCATGAAATATATTAGAAAAAAAGAAATACTCAAAATCAATAGACTAAGCTTCCACATTAGAAAAATAGAAAAAGAAGGGTAAATTAAGCCTAAATGCAGTCGAAAAATAGAAGTAATAAAAATTGGAGCTTTAATAGATAAAATTGAGAAAAAAAATTCATGGCGAGGCTGGCAAGATGGCCGAATAGGAGGAACAGCTCCAATCTGCAGCTCCCAGTGAGATCAATGCAGAAGGCAGGTGATTACTGCATTTCCAGATGAGGTAACTGGTTCATCTCACTGGGACTAGTTATACCGTGGATACAGCCCACAGAGGGCAAGCTGAAACAGGGTGGGGTGTTGCCTCACCCGGAAATTGCAAGGGGTCGGTGAACCCCTCCCTAGACAAGGGAAGCCATGGGGCACTGTGCTGTGAGAATAGTGCACTCCAACCGAGATACTACACTTTTCCCATGGTCTTCACAACCTGAAGACTAGGAGATTCCCTCTGGTGCCTATACCACCAGGGCCCTGGGTTTCAAGCACAAAACTGAGAAAAGTTCTTTAAGAAACTGATTTTTTAAAAAGATCAATAAAATTGATAAATGTCTAGCCAGGTTAACAAAATAGTAAGAGAGAAGACACAAATGAACCATATCAAAAATGAAAAAAGAAACACCAGTACCAATTCTATCAGCTTTGAAAGGATAATAAATAAATATTAAGGACAACTCTATATCCACAAATTTACGTCTTAGATGAAATGGTCAATCTCTTGAAAGATACAAAGTACCAAACCTCACTGAAGAGAAACAGATAATCTGAATATGTCTATATTTATTAAGGAAATTGAATCAATAATTTAAAACCTTCTTAAATAGAAAGCATTAGGCCTATATGATTTAACTGGTGAATTCTTTAAACATTTGTGAAAAAAATAATACCAGTATTTCCATATACTTTGCAGAAAAAAAATATATATATAGAATCAGGGAACACTTGCTAGTTCATTCTGTGAGGTACGCATTACCCTAATACTAAAAACCAGGTAAATACATTAGAAAAAAAAGAAAACTACACTGCAATAACTCTCTTAAATTTAAACGCAAAAATTCTCAACAAAATGTTAGAAAAATCAAATAAATGTATAGAAAAAATTATACCTCACAACTAAGTGAGATTTATCTCAGGTATGCAAGGCTGGTTCAGCATTCAGAAATCAATGAATGTAATCCATCTTATCAAAGGCAAAATATGTAAAGTCAATAACCATGTCAATTGACATAAAAATATTTTACAAAATCTGGCAAATATTTAAGATAAAATTTCTCAGCACTCTAGGAATAGAGGAAAACCTGCTATGTTTAACAAAGATCATGCATAAAATACCTACAGCTAACATGATACTTGATAGTGAGAAACTGGATGTCTTCCAGCGAGCATCAGGAATAAGGCTAGAATGTCCTCTCTCCCCACTCCTGTTCAATATTATACTGGTCTAGCTAGCACATAAAGACAACACAAGCCATACAAATTGAAAGGGAAGAAATAAAAGTCTTTTTTTTCCCCCACAGATGAAATGTTTGTCTGCGTATAAAATCAGAAAGAATCAACCACCACCACAACAAAACCTCTTGTAACAAACAAGAAATTCCAGAAATGTTGCAGGATAACAGGCTAATATGCAAAAGCCAATTTATTTTCTATATACTAGCAATGAACAATTGGAATTTTACATTAAAAACCCAATAACATATTAGCACCAAAATAAATAAAATTATGTATAATAGTCCAACAAAATTCACCAAGATCTATTAGATCCTTGGCAGAAAATTACCAATCTCTGACTAAAGAAATCAGAGATGCTACTTAGTCCCATGTGACCACATGCTGTTCCTTAGACATGTTGAAATGAATTGTACCATTTTAGTGTCTTATTATAAATTCTTTGTAAAGAGAAGCATCATTTTACAAGGAAAATAAACTTTGATTCCCTTTGATACCTTAAAATTTTGGGCTCTTTTAACATAGTTCAAAATTACTAAGGGTGCAGATAACATGAAAGGAAATGGCATATACTAACATTTTTATAAATGAGTTATGGATATGTCCTACTTTTTTCAGGAGTTTAACTGATCATTTAGATTATTTTTTGAGTGATAGGTTGGTTCAATGTTCATGACCTGATTTTATGCTTCATCTTTTCCATTCCTACCAAGCTGTTACACTCCTTGAAACTCAATTTACAAATCTGTATAGTGGGAGCTGGAGATATGTGCCTTACAGGGCTTAATGAGGATCGCAGATCAATTACATATGTTGCACTGCATTTAATGAATGCTTACCTGAGGATGACTTGGATTCCCTCTGTAACAATAGGTTCTGATTTTTGTAGAGAAGAGTGGTCACACTGAAGGTTGTGGTGTTGGAGGTAGAGTGGGATCCATGTGGACAGAGTAGTTAGGACTGAAAAGTCTGACAGATCTTGGGTCTAACGTTATCCATATGTCTAGCTTACAAGGAGGACGGAAAAGGCAGCTGGGAAATGAAACTCAAGCTTTTTTTTTTTTTTTTTTTTTTTTCAAGAGGCGAGGAATAATGACCAGTAACACTTTATGAGAGTTCTTTTACTTTGTAATTTTTTGTTTTTTATTATTCCCATGGTGTCAACAGACAGCAACTTCTAAGGATCTATGATGCTGAATACAGGATATATACAGTGGAGCAGCTGCTGTTTGATAAGCTGAATGAAGACATTAGAAATAGGGTAAAGAGAAGCCATCAATTCACTCTACCAAGGCAGAGGAGTGAACATAGCCGATGCTTATATAGGAGATATTTGCTGAGCAAAGGTTTTAGACAGCCTAGACCTTCAGGAACCAGCAGCAGGATCAATGTTGCCCTTGACTGGGTCTTGCCAGTGACAAGTTCATGCAAAGTAATGTTGCTCAACACTTAGTAAATCTTAACACTCTACTACTTCTCTTATATGGATTCTTTAATTAAATCTTCGGAATAATTCTGTGAGTAAACTATTTTATTATCATTTTACAGGTGCAGAAACTGAGCCTTTAGAATGCTCAATTACTAGATCACACAACTATAAGAGTCAGCTAGGACTTGAAACAAAGATGGCTTGACTTAGTCCCCAAACTCTTAATAATTCTACTATATTGTTGCCTAGGACACTAGTTCTCAAATGCATAGAATGAATTCATTTCAAGAATAATAATATATACTGTCTATTGTGCACTTGCTATAGCTCAGGTGTACTGCTCTACTCACATTATTTAGCTTAATTCTCATTGAAACTCTTTGAGTTAGGTTTTATTTTTCCTATTTTACAAAGGAACACACTTAGGCTTATAGAAGTTAGGTTATTTGCCCAAGGGCATAGGCTCACAATACAAGAGCAAGGACTGAATCCAGTTGTGTCTGACTTTTAAATCCATTTTTTTTTTAAGTACTGCAAAAATCAAGGGTATTGAGGTTAGAAAACAAGGACGAAATTAGTCTTGTATAGAAGATCCCTATTATACCAACTGTAAAATTACGAGCAAGCCATAGCCATAAAATATTGTGGCAATCTATGGAACCTGCCTTATAGCCACACTTCAAATTTATTCACTACACAATTATTGAGATTCTACAATGTGCCATGCTCAACATTTTGCACAAAATTAATCAGATTAATCTTAGGATAGTTTTAATTCAAAGACTGGATCAGTCCTTTACGGTAGTGTTTCTTCATGTGGTTTTTTGTAAAGGTTGTTTTCTCTTCCAATACAGCTGAACTATGCCCTTGCACCTAAAGAAACAACATTCATCATTATGATTTTCAGTATCAGAATGACAGCAGCCTCAACATTTTGTTTCCCAGGTGAGGAATCAGTATGTTCATTCACGTGACTGCAGAGGAAGCAAAAATCCTCTTCATGGCCAAAAACCTCATATTCAGCTCCCTCTTCAGTTTTTGAAAACAGCAGCTTCTTTGAATTTAACTGAAGCAGAGAATGTTGTTGGAATAAAAACAGCATTAATTAAAATTGTCTATTGAGTCCCATGCCAAATTTGTTATTATAAGTTAAAGCAAAGAGGACATTGATGCTGTGTTGTTTATAAGATAGAGGTAATTTCCTGGGAGTATTTGTAAATAATTATCAGGACTTGTCTATGGCTGTCAGGACCTTCACAGATAGCTAGTCTTACTTTTAGAATATAATTTGTTAGTGCCAAGATAATGCGTAAGCAAGAAATATAATGGGATAGATAAAGCTATTTAAATAAAACTTGTGTGTTTCACTGATTATAAAAAACATTACTGGCTGGCTGTAAGAAGCCTCAAAAACATAGAAAAGCATAAAGATAAAATTCAAATCACCTGTAATCTCTGGTTTTAGCAGGAACCATCAACATTTATAGGATTTTGCTGTTGTTCATAACCATATGTAATTTTACATATCGATGTCTAAGTGAAAATAGTGTTTTAATTTAGCATCCAGTTCTAAGAAATTTAAGTCTTCATAGCCAGCATTTACCTTGACTGGATTATGAATGTCCTATAATTATTTTTTTTTACAGTTCCCTTACTGTGAATCTTAAAAAAAAAAAAAAAAGAACTCTAATGTATTTATCTAGACAAGAGTTGTGGTATCAAAACTTTATTTATAATAAGCTACATCATTATTTTCTTTTCATAAATATTAATTGTTACAATCAGTCATTAAGCTGTCATCTCTACAGGAGAACTAACCACAGTTCTGATTAAAATGACCCAAGTGTCCCTTTCATATGAATGCTCAGTCACCTCATTTGCCATCAGATAATCTCCCAAGGTAGCTTTACTACATCAGCTCAGCCAGTGCAACCCTGATAGTTTTGTACATGTGTAAAATATGTGGAATGTATGTGTGCACACTTGTAAATTGGATGAGGCTCTTTAGGGAAAAGCCTATTTGTAACTTTCTCCTTTTTTCAGTATTTTTAATTTTTTTTTTTTTGTTTTAGGCTTTGGGGTACATATGAAGAACATGCAAAATTGTTGCATAGGTACACACATGGCAGTGTGATTTACTGCCTTCCTTCCCATCAGCTATATCTGGCATTTTTCCCCATGCTATCTCTCCCCAACTCCTCAACCCCCACTGTCCCTCCCCTCTTTCCCCCCGACAGACCCCAGTGTGTGATGCTCCCCTCCCTGTGTCCATGTGTTCTCATTGTTCAACACCCGCCTATAAGTGAGAAGATGCGGTGTTTGATTTTCTGTTCTTGTGTCAGTTTGCTGAGAATGATGGTTTCCAGGTTCATCCATGTCCCTACAAAGGACATGAACTCATCGTTTTTGATGGCTGCATAATATTCCATGGTGTATATATGCCACATTTTCCCTGTCCAATCTATCATTGATGAGCATTTGGGTTGGTTCCAGGTCTTTGCTATTGTGAACAGTGCTGCAATGAACATTCATGTGCATGTGTCCTTATAGTAGAATGATTTATAATCCTTTGGATATATACCCAGTAATGGGATTGCTGGGTCAAATGGAATTTCTATTTCTAGGTCCTTAAGGAATCGCCACACTGTCTTCCACAATGGCTGAACTAATTTGCACTCCCACCAACAGTATAAAAGTGTTCCTATTTCTCCACATCCTCTCTAGCAGCTGTTGTCTCCAGACTTTTTAATGATCACCATTCTAACTGGCGTGAGATGGTATCTCAATGTAGTTTTTGATTTGCATTTCTCTAATGACCAGTGATGATGAGCATTTTTTCATATGTTTGTTGGCCTCATGTATGTCTTCTTTTGTAAAGTGTCTGTTCATGTCCTTCACCCACTTTTGAATGGGCTTGTTTGTTTTTTTCTTGTAAATCTGTTTTAGTTCTTTGTAGATTCTGGATATCAGCCCTTTGTCAGATGGGTAGACTGCAAAAATTTTTCCCATTCTTTTGGTTGCCAATTCACTCTATTGACTGTTTCTTTTGCTGTGCAGAAGCTGTGGAGTTTCATTAGGTCTCATTTTTCTATTTTGGCTTTTGCTGCCAATGCCTTTGGTGTTTTAGTCATGAAGTTCTTGCCTACGCCTATGTCCTGAATGGTTTTGCCTAGATTTTCTTCTAGGGTTTTTATGGTGTTAGGTCTTATGTTTAAGTCTTTATCCATCTAGAGTTAATTTTAGTGTAAGGTGTCAGGAAAGAGTCCAGTTTCTGCTTTCTGCACATGGCTAGCCAGTTTTCTCAACACCATTTATTAAACAGGGACTCCTTTCCCGATTGCTTGTTTTTGTCAGGTTTGTCAAGGATCAGAGGGTTGTAGATATGTTGTGTTGCCTCTGAGGCCCCTGTTCTGTTCCATTGGTCTATATCTCTGTTTTGGTACCGGTACCATGCTGTTTTGATTACTATAGCCTTGTAGTATACTTTGAATTCTGGAAGTGTGATGCCTCCTGCTTTGTTCTTTTTGCTTAGAATTGACTTGGCTATGCAGGCTCTCTTTTGGGTCCACATGAAATTTAAGGTGTTTTTTTCCAGTTCTGTGAAGAAGGTCATTGGTAGCTTGATAGGGATAGCATTGAATCCTGTAAATTACTTTGGGCATTATGGCCATTTTCACAATATTGATTCTTCCTAACCATGAGCATGGAATGTTTCTCCATCTGTTTGTGTCCTCTCTTATTTCCTTGAGCAGTGGTTTGTAGTTCTTCTTGAAGAGGTCCTTTACGTTGTTAGTTGTATTCCTAGGTATTTTATTCTCTTTGTAGCAATTGTGAATGGCAGTTCATTCTTGATTTGGCTCTCTTTAAGTCTGTTATTGGTGTATAGGAATGCTTGTGATTTTTGCACATTGATTTTGTATCCTGAGACTTTGCTGAAGTTGCTTATCAGTTTCAGGAGATTTTGGGCCGAGACAGTGGGGTCTTCTAGATACACAATCATGTCGTCTGCAAATAGAGACAATTTGACTTCCTCCTTTCCTATTTGAATACCCTTTATTTCTTTTTCTTGCCTAATTTCAGAAACAGGAAACATTTTCACCAAAACATAACGTTTAAATCTGTAAAAGCAAATAAAAATACACGCAGAGATCATCATCTCTAAACGTAATTCTGAAGGAGCTGACAATTTCATTCTGTTTGTTTCTTTCCTTTAATTGCCCCACTTTCTAGGCTTGTATTTCTAATTTTAAAAATTCAGATTACTTCCACATCTTCCATCAAGCTACATGTAGATTTAAGTAGCTTTCTAGGCCAAAATAGGAAAAAGAGAAATTAGTTCATCATTATTCAGAGGGAAATAACAGAACCTGCTTTTTACTGTAGAAGAACCTGGAGTCTCTAGAATACAGTCAAACACCACATTGTGACTGTTTGATCAATGACAAACTGCACATAAGACTGTGGTCCCATAAGATTATAATGAAGCTGAAAATTTTCAATCACCTGGTGGTTTTGCAGCCATTGTAACATCAGAGTTCAATGCATCCTTCACATATGTATGGTGGTGCTGGTGTAAACAAACCTACTGTATTGCCAGTCATATGAAAGTATGGCACATACGATTATATACAGTACCTACTACTTGATAATAAATGAGTATATTACTGGTTTATGTATTTAGTATACATTTTAGCATTATTTTGGAGTGTACTCCTTCTACTAATTAAGAAAAAGTTAGCTATAAAACAGCCACAGGCAGGTCCTTCAGGAGATATTCTAGAAGACAGCATTTTTATAATAAGAAATGACAGCCTATGTGAGTTATTGCCTGGAGGACCTTCCAGTAGGATAAGCTGTAGAGGTGGGAGACAGAGATATTGATTATTCTGACCCTGTTTTGGCTTAGGATAATGTGTGTGTTTTTGACTTAGTTTTTACCAAAAATGTTTAAAAAGCAAAAAATAATAAAAAGATTTAAAAATAGAAAAATGTTTACATAAGGATATGAAGAAAGAAACTATTTTTGTTCAGCTGTGAAATGCGATTGTATTTTAGCCATTATTACAAAATAGTCAAAATTTTTAAAAATTAAAAAGTTTACAAGGTAAAATAGTTACAATAAGCTAAGGTTAATTTATAACTGAAAAAAGAAATTTAAGAAATACATTTAGTATATCCTAAATATACAGTATTTATAAAGTCTACAGTAGGGTACAATAATGTCCTATGCTTGAGTGTACCTTTTTTTTTTTTATCTTTTATACTGTATTTTCACTGTACATTTTATGTTCAGATACACAAATACTTACCATTGTGTTTCAGTTAGCTTGAGTACTCAGTACAGCAATATGCTGCACAGATTTCAGGCCTTGAACAATAAGTTATACCATATAACTTAGATGTGTAGTGGCAGTACTATCCAGGCTTGTGTAAGCATACTCTGTGATACTCACACAATGATGAAATTGCTTAACAGCACATTTCTCAGAAGGTATATCAGTTGTTAGTCAAGGATAGTATGAGAATGAGTATGAAGTCCCTAGCAGCAGCAGACATAGGGATGACAGGACTCTTTTGCAGTCTTTCTTTCTAGTTATCCCACAGGCTGCCCACAGGAAAGATCAGAAAGTATTGAGAGAAAGCTTCCTCTCTATTTCTGACTGGTTGAGAAGAACAGTGCCCACTGTTCTTAAAGTATTTAGAAATAAATTTAATAAAAATATGTAATATCTCTATACTGAAAAATACTGAGAGAAATTTTAAAGGGTGTAAATAAATGAAGAGATATTTCATGTTCCTTATTTGGAAGATTCAGTATTGTTTAGATGGTCATTCTCTGTAAATTGATCTACAGATTCCATGCAATCCAAATCAAAACCCCAACAGCTGTTTTTTATTGAAACTGAAAAGTCAATTTTAAAATTAATGTGGCCCTTCAAAAGACCTATAATAGTCGAACAATTTTGAAGAACAAACGTGCAACACTTGAAAGACCTGACTTGAAAATAAATTTAGTTTATCTTAAGTATACAGTGTTTATAATGTCTACAGTCGTGTGCAATAATGCCCTAGGCCTGAGTGTAACATATTTTATTGTTAGATATACTATTTTTTTATCTTTTATACTGCATTTTCACTGTACATTTTATGTCTAGATACACAAATACTTACCATTGTATTAAAATTGTTACATTCAAGACAATGGGAATATTGGAATAAAAATAGAGACTTAGTTGATTCACTTGGAATACAGATTCCAATCTATATGTAGACAATCAGTTTTTTACTGAAACAAGGAAACATTAATTCTTTTATAAATATTGCATAAACAGCTGTATCTCAATGGAAAAATCTGTATGGCAATTCTTTATGCCATACAAAAAGTAATTTTGAGATGGATTACATGAATAACTTCTAAATTTAAAAGCTAAATCTATAAAATACCTAAAAATCAACATCAAAAAAAAAACCTTCACTATCTTGTGGGTATCCAAAGATTTCCTGGAGAGGGTATTAAAAACTTTAATATTTTTTTAAATAGCAAAACATAAACTTAGCAGTAAAAACGCCATGTATACTATGTTAAAATTAAAACTTGCTTTTTAAAACACCTCCCTAAAAAATGAAATGCAAGTCACAAGATAAGTTATGTTGGTAGTACACCTAATTGGTAAGAACTTGTATCTAGGGTACAAATATGTTCTCTTACACTTCAACAGTAAAAAGGCAAATAATCCAGTTTTAAAAATATCTGGCTAAAGCTTTAAACAGACACTTCACATAAAAAGATAAACCAGCTTTGAAAAAGTACATAAAAAATGCTTACCATAATTCGTTGTCATACAAATTAAAGCCACAATGTGATATTCCTGAAATAGCTAAAAGGAAAAAGATTGACAATACCAGTTATTGGGAAAGACATAGAGCAGCCAGAACAACCAGATCTCTCAAACATCGATGGTTGGCAAGAATAGGATACAATCACATTTGAAAACTAATCATTTCTTATATCGTTAAATATATATCCCATGACCCAGCAATTCTACTCCTAGGCATGTATCTGTGAGAAGTAAAACATGTATTAACACAAGCATTTAAACACGAATGTTTATGGCAGCTTTATATTATGATACCCAAAACTGAAAACAACTCAAATGTCCACCAAGAGCTGAATAGACACATTTTGCAGCGTTATTACACGACAGAATGGTATTCAATATCAAAGAGAATAAAATGCCAACATGCATCAATATGTTGAAATGGACAAATGTCAAAATCATTATATTGCATTAAAGAAGCTAGACATGAAATAGTTCATAATGTATGATTCCATTTATATGAAATTCTGTAACAGGCCAGACTAATGTATGGTGATATAAATCAGAACAATGTTTACTCTGATGGACAGGATAAGAACAATGTTTATTCTCATGGAAGGGTGTTTGCGTAGGGACACAAGAGAATTTTCTGGGGTGAGGGAAATGTTGCGTATATTAATTGAAGTGACAGTAATACACACACACACACACACACACACACACAAATGTATATATAATCAAAAGTCATTGAATTATATACTCAAAGTGTATGCATTGTATTTTATGTAGTATATACTTCAATGAAAATAACAGTTGGGGAAAGTAAAAGGTCAGTGCCAATGAAAGCATAACCAAAGTTACATATTGTGATGATTAATACACAGTGTCAACTTGATTGGATGAAAGGATGCATAGTGTTCCTGGGTGTATCTGTGAGGATGTTGCTAAAGGAGATTAACATTTGAGTCATTGGGTTAGGAGAGGCAGACCCCCCACCTTCAATCTGGGTGGACACCATCTAATCAGCTGCCAGTGTGGCTAGAATAAAGCAGGCAGAAGAGGCTGACTTTTAATCTTCCGGCCTTCATCTTTCTCCCATGCTGGGTGCTTCCTGCCCTTGAAAATCAGACTCCAGGTTCTTCAGCTTTTGGACTCCCAGACTTACTCCAGTGGTTTGCCAGGGCCTCTTAGGCCTTCAGCCATACACTGAAGGTTGCACTGTTGGCTTTCCTACTTTGGGAGTTTTTGGACTTGGGCTGCCTTACTTGCTCTTTGGCTTGCAGATGGCCTGTTGTTGGACTTCACATTGTGATCATGAGAGTGAATTCCCTTTAGTTAGCGCTCTTTCATATATGCATATATTCTGTTAGTTCTGTCTCTTTAGAGAACTCTGACTAATACAAATATGAGAGGATATAGATTTAAGAAAAGGAGAGACCAAGGGTAAGATTTCTTGGTTTTCTGAAATAAAATGAAATGAAAAGATATTTGCTAAAATTAAAAAGACCACGTAAGAGTGAGGCTTACTATGTAGTAGGGATCAGTCTAGTATGTGGGAAAACAAGGTTAGCTGATTATAATCAGAAAAAGGATAGTCAGCATATTTGTTTCCACAGTCACCCTTAAGAACATTGAATTTGGGAGTCAAAAGAAAAATAAGTGTATGGGAAGAGGAGAGAGAATGGAAATGTAAGCTAGGAAAGTGTAGTGTGCACTTTTCCAATTTTTCTTAAAACATTTGGGGTTCTTTAAATGTGATTGGTAATTTTTATCTCAAACCAAGAATAAAATTCTAGAATGAACTACTTAATCTGTCATCAAATTGATTTCATACTGTACAGGGGAACATAGTCTATAATCCCACCAACCCTCACACAGTGTTATTGTAAATATAAATTTAAAATTTTATGGTAAATTTAATAATAGCTGAAAAAATTCAGATAGGTGCCTATAAATTCCTCTGCTAGAATATGCTTCTACAGAAAGAGTCTCCTAAGTTTTACACAGATATTTGTACAAGGAAGTTTACTAAAATGTTTTTGAAATAAGGGAAATATTATAAATAATTTAAAAAATCATCAATAACTGTATTCACCAGAATTATTGCCAGAAACAGATTGCCCACTTAAATTATGTAATTTGAGGAAGATTTCACTGGAACAATTTGAAGATGTGTTGGCAATGTGTTAGCAAGGTATAGGGAAAGTGATGCTTTTAATGGAAGAACCAGCTGCTACCTCCATACCTAAAGAGGAAAGAGAAGCACTGTCAACAGTGTAGAAAAGAAATGGGTTAGGATCTTCACTGACTAGGATCTGTGGTCAGATGATAGAGCCAGCCCAAGAATATCCTCTAGAGAGGGAAGAACGACTCTCCTACCCTCTCCAATCTGTTTCTGCTCCTTTCTTTTGGCTTAACCAAGCTGTAAGTCAAATAGTAAAGGAGGCTGTTGATGTATTCCATGGAAGCTGGCCTCTCAGAACACTAAAAAGGGTGAAAACAGTGGGCAAATAAATATGGAAGGACATAAGAAAATATCTACACTTCATACAATGTTCAAAGTAATTTGCATTTATCTACTAAAACAAATGGGGTATTTAAATTAAAAAGGTAAGTAGCTGAACAGGATAGATACATTGGTAGCTATGTTAATAAATAGTAGAACTATGACAGAAAGGTGATATAAAATGTCTATATATTATTTCTACTTATATTCATACCCCTAGGTACAGGCTATAACTAGCTTTCTGTCTGTACATTTGAATATCAATATGAAATAAAAATATATTTGAAAATATATATGCCAAAATACTGTGTTTACTTTTAAAGAATTATGGAGGTCATTGGTGAGAATGGAAAAATTACTTTACATAGTTGTATGACTTTTATTTTATTATGAGAGTATATTTTATGTTTCTTTTAAATGTTAAAAAAAAAAACCTGGGGCATGAATAGGGGGAAAAAGCTGTGCATCATAGGACTGTGCATAACTTCAATAAGAACATTTTTGTCATCTCATTTAACTTTTATAGAGTCTTTCTCATCATGTATTTTAGAGAAATGTAGAGAAGGATTATATTTGACAGTTTCTCAGGATGTCATCGAGGACAAGTAGGAGAAATGTGTTTTAGTTGATCGTATACCTAGGAATCTTTGGATGGTAAATTTGCATATTTTCTATAGTGTCACGCTTTATGCTCTGTACTTTGCCCTTTTTGATCGTTTTTATATTAGTGACTTACATCAAGTAATTAAATGACATGGGAAAATATACACACTGAAAGAAATGTGTAATCTAGCAACCAAATGAACAGCTAAAAGAAATTCTGACAGAACAAATCAATAAAATAAGGCATCATTAGATGTAAATCTAAGGTACCAAAATTGAGGAAAAAAACAAAATTATTTACACATCTACATGTACAGGATCAAGTAAATATGGCTTAGCAAAATCATGTGTTTAACTCAAACTGATTGAATAAGTATTAACATTATGATATGGCCCAACATAAAATTCAATCAGTTTACACTACATTAACAAAATGCAATTTCAAGAAGGCTAATTACATTATGGGGGGACTATAATTAAGATTAAGTGGAGCATTCACTGAAAAGAGCATTCCTGGTGGTGACAAGAGTTTTAAAACTGTATATTTTCAGCACTGGTCAGAAGACAAGTTTTGGGGACATAATTTGAGGATGAGATTAGAGCAGCTAATGCCCTTCAGATGATTTCAAACCTGGGATTCTATGGTTCTTTATATTTTCCATCTTTTTTGAAGAGACAGCTATTACTTCCTCTGGTCTCCAAATCAGCACCTCAATGCTGAATTTATGTGATTCTGCGTTTTTTATCCTATGTGATGAAGGGAACTGTTAGTAAAAGGGCCAGTTTACTAGGGTGCTGAATTCCTGCAGTAAAATCATTTCCCATTTTCAAAGTTGTTCATGGTCTCTTTTTTCTATACATAAATAATTTTTATCTGTGCATATTCCTGCTTCTGCTTGCTTTTTGTGCTCCTCTTATCTTTTTCTCCTCAGATGACTTACTGCTGAAGCCTTATCTTTCTAGAACTATTTGCCTCCTATGGTTGGCTACGTTTTACTTTCCAGCTTTTCTTTGACTAAGCTGTGATTGACACTTCACCCTTCTGACCTTTCACCTATCATTAGCAATGCCTTTTATTTTTTTTCATTATAAAACATCTGAAAGAATATGAAGTTCAGTCTTTTCAATTTTGTAACCTCTCTTATAATACTATCTTTATATTTAAAAAATTTTCCCCTTCAAAAACATTTTACTGTATATATTTACCATCATTTTATCTATAAAATTAGTGTTAAATATACCAGCATTAATTTTATAAATGCAAAATATTTTATTGTATCTGTGACATGTGGCTATTTCTTCAGTCACGCAAGATAGTTTTTCTATATTTCCTTCTTTCCTGACAACTATTATTTCTACTCATGGAAAAGAGATATTCAGATTGTTGATACTTAAAAACTACTAGAAAAGATGCACTTCAAAATTCATTGCTTTTACTCTAATAATTCACACATAATCATTCAAGGGAAGATGGTACAATCCATTAAAAACCAATCTTACTGTTGGTCAGTCAAGCATATGGATATTCCAAAGGAATGTACAATGAGACTCAATATTTGAGCAAGGTTTAAATCATATTTTTGAAACCATATAGTGTTCACAGAATTGGGGTTTCATAGGGTGGTCTGAAGTAGTTTTTCAAATTTATATAATTTACCTTGAGCTCCTAAGTAGATATCAAGCTATTCTAGACTCAGGATACATAATATATTCACTTTTCTTATGGTTGTAGAGAAAACTTTCTCTTTTGCAGAGACTACTTCCTGTACTCCAGATCACTAAAGACTTGTGAACCCAGACTTTTATCGATATTAACTTAACAAGGTTGTCAGTAGTGTCAACCAAAGATTAACTTCTAGATGTATTTTGAACAGATACAGAAAAAAAAACCATCCTCTCAAAATTGAGTTGTGATATGAAATGATTTAAGTATATTTAGTATGTGTTTGAGCCCCAGACAGGCAGGAAATGTGTTGAGAAAGGAAATAAAATAAGTCTCCACATCAGTAAGACATTGTGATTTTTATACATTCCTGAAATTGAATATCTGGAGAGCAGTTTGATATGTACATTTGATATTCCACTGAAATCAAACCTTGAACACATAATACGACTACATTTAAAAGTCAATTTTGAAAGTTTTAAATGACAAAATGCATCAAAATAGAGCTGAATCTAATAGACCAAGGCTGGGAGACAGACTTGGCTGTGCTGATGGATAACTTATGATGAGAGATGGGGACTATGGCCAGGAAGGGACCACCCCAGTGCTCAGGGGTTGGTGGGCTACTGAGTACCACAAAAGATGCTTCTACCCTTTCCTTCTTGCCCCAAGACTCAGGTTGCTTTGTCTAAAATCTTTTTGTTATTATGTACCTACCAAAAAGGCAAACTTTAACTTACAAATTACAGACTTACCTTAGAAATTATTGAAAAGCTGAACATTTCTACTTCAGAAATGTAACAAGTACTATAAACTGAAACTTTCCTCCATTTATTTGCAGGTTTTTATACTGGTTTTGTTTGTTTATATATGGTTGCATGTGACAATTATACAACATAGGATTTTACAGCACATTAGTTTACACCATTCAGCTTGGCCAAATTTTTAACAAAAGTTTTTCTGACCAAGGGCCTTCAAACAAAATCCACCGACGATCTCATAACAAAATGAATATTTGTAACATCTTTATGTTCTCCAAAGTCCTTCTCTCTGTATGCTCTTTAACCAAGCAAGTATTAAAAGGTGATTTTCCAATCAATGTAACTGGAGACCATAATTGCAGTACTTAAAAACTGATAATTTAAAATATTTTAAAGTTGATTATATCAAAAGTGATCATTTTACTCAGAAATTATTAGAAACAAGACCAAAATATAGGGAAGTGTCTCCAGAACATACTGAGAGGCTAACATAAATCTGGAGAAAAGTCATTCTAAATTTGAAATTATATCTACATGTATTCCTTTTCTGATCACAAGTATTTAGTAGCACCTCTAGATTGTAGACAATTTTAGAATCTTAATTTCAACCACTTCTCTTCAGTTCATTTTGCTCTTAACAGACTGTTTTGGTATACATTATCTTCTCTCCTGTGTGGATTTGGACATCCCTGTCCTGGATGTTACTAATAGGCATTTTCTTGTCTAGATTGTCTTCACATTGTGCCCCCACCATAAATATATAACTTTCCTGAAAGTCCCAATTCAAACCCGATTTTTTTGCTTGAAGCCTTCCTAGATGCTAGCTAAGCATAGGTGATATCCACTTTTTGACATTAGCATGTTTATTGCCTTTGTCACTGATTTGATACCTTTTTACATGTCATATTCAACTTGACCACACTTTCTTTTCAATTTACTTTTCTGTGTTCTGTATCGTATGTTCCAAGCAAGTTCATGTGTTCCTCAAGGACATATATCTGGTTCTACATAAATTAATCTGCTTTGAAATTCTTGAGGAGCAATTATAGTATTATTACATGGGAGATGCTTAATGAATATCAGCATTAAGCCAATGAATTCGTGGATTTCTCTGAGAAAAAATAGAATACTGTCAAATTTTTTGGAGTAAATTTACATATATCCCAAAGCATAAAAATAAATGAAGACCACTCAAATGAGAACAAACAGAGGCAATTTATGCACAGCTTCCTCTGACAACAGAGTCAGTCACCATCACTTGCATTTAGCAGAGACTCACAGGCAGACGGAGGAGTTGAAAAGCTTTGGAGTGAATAAAACAGAGAGAGAGAGAACTCTTTAGGAATGCTCATATTGAAGGTTGCTGGCATGGAGTTGGAGGCAGGCTAACTACAAGGGGGCAGCCTATGTGATTGGCTTAGGAACCATACTTGGGGTTCTCCAGTGGGTTCTGCTTCTGTTGTGGGTATGAGGGTTTGCAAAAATCAGGAAATCTGTCAGTTATTGACTAAATTCTGTTTTGGGGCCAGTAGCTGCAGAGGTTGTAGTTTGGCTTCCTGGGTTTGTTGCTGAGGAGGTTGTGGGTCAGAGTTCTATTTTCATAATGGTCTGGTCACATACATCTGTTCGTATATCCAGTGTCTTAGTATAATAATGGTATATATGTTTCTAGTGTCTTACAGGATCCTTACTTGTACATAGACTCTGTTTTGCTTGATCCTTATGACAACTCTGTGGGCCTCATAAGTATTAATATTT
The DNA here is from genome assembly GCA_004027835.1 of Alouatta palliata. Classification (NCBI taxonomy): domain Eukaryota; kingdom Metazoa; phylum Chordata; class Mammalia; order Primates; family Atelidae; genus Alouatta; species Alouatta palliata. The sequence goes on along the minus strand of PVKV010003888.1, from coordinate 115,310 downwards.
AAGGTAATCAAGGAGAGGACTGAGGCTTAAAGAGGCAAGCCATCTTGCCCAATATATCAAACCTAGTAAAAGGAATTCATATTTGGACTTACATCTTTTGCATTTAAGTTCAGACTTAAGATGAAGTGATTGTGAATATGTGTGGAATCAGGCTATAGCTGGTAAATATGAGAATAAAAGCTTAGGAAAATTCCATAAAATTGTTGAAGGTTAACAAAAGAGCATCTTGAGATTCTGAAGGGTATCTCAAGAACTTGAACCCTTATTCAGAATATAGGGAAAAGATTCTGAAAATACTTGAAAGTAGGAAGGTAATTGTAGCGGAAGCTTAAATATATGTTGAAGGGATAAAGAAAAGGTAAGAAAGCATCAACATTTACAGTTGGAATTTCAGCATTTCTTTGAAAATGGCTGCACCATCTACTGTGGGCAATTCTGTGCCCTCTGGGTGTTTGCAGTCTAATAGAACAGAAAGGCTTGAAAAAAAAAAAAGTGGTGTTAGTAGAATTTTTAGAAGCTACCAACTTGATGCAAGAAGTTTACTAGAGGAAGTGTTTAAACGATATGCACAGACTTAAAAAGGAGAAGCCGTACTATCAAGGTACTGCTTACTAAAATCCATTTAGAACAAATATTAACTGGAAAAAATAGTGCTGACAGTAGGAACAGCTCCAAAGAGGTAGCAATAATTTAATCATGAGATAATCCTGTTATTAGGAATTGCTGCCTTAAAGCCAGACAGAAAGTGAGAAGGATATATAAAAGCATACGAAAAGGAAAATTCAGGCTTTTACACAGGTCTGGATGAGAAAATAAAGAACAATGGACTAGAAAATTTATTTAAGGATGTGGCAAAAGTTTAGTGGCTTTGCTTCCTTTAATCATGGGTCAATTTTCACCTCCTCTGTGAAATACTCCCTGACTGCTCCCTCCTTCTCCAGCCCCACAAGATATTATGCCTGTCTGTTCTTGAGTTTGACCATGACTACTACTATCAGCAAATATGATGATGATGAGGGTGTCATTACTTGCACCGTGTTCATTCTTGCACTAATGAATCCTGCTCATCATCTTATCATGTAGCAAATCTGCCGCACACCAAAATTGTCATTACTGTAATTTATGGAAATAACAGAAGTCAGAGAACTTCTAGTAAATGATCATTCATTTCCCCTCCTTTTGAATTCTGATTTCTTAACTATAAGGAAATTCTCTTAAAGTCCCATTAGCACTTTCTGTACACCACAGCGAGTCACCTTTCCTATGAATTCCCAACCTGAAGGTCTAGATGATGTGACCCTCCTGACACCATAAATTCAAGGAAGAGCCAACCTTTCTTGGTAGATGTCTCGGCGATAATAACCTAAAAATGCCTGCTGTGAGATAGATATGCTGCATGTGGCCTGTGTCTGAACTGTAGTCTCTGTGTGGTGCAGTGACTCTTCAGTGTTACCACATTGCCTTCTTTACAATTTCTATGTGTATTCCTTGCCCAGAATATTATGAGTAATGTGGGTATTTGGGGAGTCAGTAGCTTCATTTCATCAATAAGAAAGTAAAACTGAAGTTATTCGGCTAGTAGAATATATAATATCAAGTAGAGATACTTCAGCTTTAGCTACCACTCACATTCCTACTTGATTTACAGAGTCATCTGAGGGGATATTTTTTAGCTTCCCAGGTCAGTATTTGAGAATGGAAAGCCCAAGACATGAGTCGGCTAACAGAAGTCTCTAACTGCTTTGTAAATGTACTGTTTTGTCACGCTTTTATTTAGTTAAGCAGCCAGAATGCATCAGGGAAGATCATTCAGTTCAACCCTGGTGATGAAGTAGTCAGGACCATCACAATAAATTGAATGGCATGGCTTTAAGAAATTGAACTCTCTAGTGTCAACATGCGGCAATTCTGTTATATTTCCTTCACAGATGCCAAATTACTTACAGCTTTGTGAAACATGACTTTTGTTTCCTAAAGTGTTTCTGTACAGTAACAGAATATTATCTTTCCTAACCACCAGTAGATTCAATCTCCAATGATTCATGACACCCACCACTTTGAACAGCAAGAATCTTTTGTTCTATTGTGATTATTGCAACTGTTATCACAAGATCAACTACCTGCTACATTATCTTATTTCATTCCTTTTTTATTTTTATTTTGCTTTAAGTTCTGGGATGTATGTACTGAACATGCAGGTTTGTTACATAGATATACATGTGCTGTGGTGGTTTGCTGCACCTATCAACCCATCATCTAGATTTTAAGCCCTGCATGTATTAGGTAGTTGTCCTAATGCTCTCCCTCCCCTTGCCACCTACTCCCTGACAGGTTCCAGTGTGTGATGTTCCCCTCCCTGTGTCCATGTAGAACAAGTGTCCCTGTGTCCATGGACAAGTAGGTTCAACCCCCACTTATGAGTGAGAACATACGGTGTTTGGTTTTCTTTCTGTTCTTGTGTTAGTTTACTGAGAATAATGTTTCCAGCTTCAACAGTGTCCCTGTAGAGGACATGAATTCATTCCTTTTTATGGCTGCAGAGTATTCTGTGGTGGATATGTGCCACATTTTCTTTATCCTGTCTGTCATTGATAGGCATTTCGGTTGGTTCCAAGTCTTTGCTATTATAAATAGTGTGGCAATAAACATATATGTGCATATGTCTTTATAGTAAAATGATTTATAATCCTTTAGGTATATATCCAGTAATGGGACTGCTGGGTCAAATAGTATTTCTGGTTCTATATCCTTGAGGACTCATCACACTGTCTTCTACAATGGTTGAACTAATTTACACTCCCACCAACAGTGTCAAAGCATTTCTGTTTCTCTTCATCTTTGCCAACATCTGTTGTTTCCAGACTCTTTAATGATCACCATTCTACCTGGCATGAGATGGCATCTCATTGTGGTTTTGATTTGCATTTCTCTAATGACCAGTGATAATGAGCTTTTTTTCAGATGTTTGTTGGCTGTATAAATGTCTTCTTTTGAAAAGTATCTGTTCATATGCTCCACTACTTTTTTTCTTTCTTATCTGAATCTTGAAAGTGAAAGGTTATCATTCCCATTTTGCAGATAGGGAAGCTGAGGCAGTTTCACAGAGTTAAGTAAACTGCCCTATGTTTCCCAATGTCTATATTAGAGTACAGAGGCTCTATGATAAGCCCTATGCTCATGCTCCTATGTTAGGATGCCACCTATGAAAACTTAATTACAAGGGGGTGGCACCAAGATGGCCAAGAGGAGACAACACCGGAATGCAGCTCCCAGCAAATGAGACGGAGAGGGCTAGAAGACTTCACAATTCCAAGTGAGGTGCAGGCTCATGTTGCGGGGACTGTAAGGGCTCTAAAAGTAGCCCAGGGAGGGAGCCAAAGCAAAGTGAGAGCCTCCCAGGGAGAACAAACCAAGACAGGGTGGGGTGCTTCCCCACTTGGAACATGCAGCCGGCTCAGAGGTCAGGGCATTTCACCCCCTCAGTGCTCTGATTTGGATCCTGTGCTTACCTCATCCCTCCTGCAACCCATGGTCCACAAGAGCCCTGCCAGACTGAGAGGAGCCATGGGTTATCAGTACAGATCTGAGCAATGGCTCCTGCCTGGTGTTGTAAGTTGTCAGCCAGACCAGGGCAGAAGTTTGGACTAGCACTAGCGGGATGGAACAACCCATCCCACAGAAAGAGTCTGAGTTGAAAGCAGGGAAACAGGTCATAAGGCCTGGCAAGGCCCACTGCCACAAAACTCAAACTGAAGCCTGCATGCCAGAGAGCTTGGCAGCGAATACACCAGTTTGACCCCAACCAGGAAGATCAAGCTCAGGGAAGGAGAGATGCCATTGGGAAGGTGGGGCTAATTTCACCTGCAAACAAACCTCAGAGGAAGACCACCCACCCCGAGGCAGCCCAGCAGTGCCTCTACAGGCCAAAAAAGACATAGCTTCAACCACAACAGAAAGGACATCCATTCAGAGATTTCTCCCCAAATCACCAACTTCAAAGATCAAAGGGAGATAAATCCACAAAGATGGGAAAAAAATAGCACCAAAAGGATAAAACCTTCAAGACCAGAACACCTCTTTCCCTCCCAGGGATCACAACTCCTCACCATCAAGGGAACAAAACAAGACAGAAAATGAGTGACAAATTGACAGAAGCAGGCTTCAGAAGGTCGATAATAACAAACTTCTCTGAGTTAAAAGACCATGTTCTAACCCAATGCGAAGAAACTAAGAACCTTGAAAAAAGGTTAGACGAAATGCTAACTAGAATAACCAGCTTAGAGAAGAACGTAAATGACTTGATGGAGCTGAAAAACATAACACGAGAATTTTGCAAGGCATGCACAAGTTTGAACAGCCGAATTGATCAAGCAGAAGAAAGGATATCAGAGATAGAAGATCAAATCAATGAAATAAGATGAGAAGGCACGATTTGAAAAAAAAGAGTGAAAAGAAACAAACAAATCCTCCAAGAACTATGCGATTACGTGAAAAGACCTAATCTATACTTGATCGGCATACCTGAATGTGATGGAGAGAATGAATCCAAGCTGGAAAACACTCTTCAAGATACTGTCCAAGAGAAGTTCCCCAAACTAATAAGGCAGGCCAACATTCAAATCCAGGAAATACAGAGAACACCACAAAGATATTCCTCAAGAAGAGCAACCCCAAGGCACATAATTGTCAGATTCACCAGGGTTGAAATGAAGGAAAAAATCCTAAGGGCAGTCAGAGAGAAAGGTTGAGTCACCCACAAAGGAAAGACCACCAGACTCACAGTGGATCTTTTGGCAGAAACTCTACAAGCTAGAAGGGAGTGGGGGCCAATATTCAACATTCCTTAAAGAAAAAAACTTTCAAACCAGAATTTCATATCCTGCCAAACTAAGCTTCATAAGTGAAGGAGAAATAAAATCCTTTATGGACAAGCAATTGCTAAGAGATTTCATCACTACAAGACCTACCTGGCAAGAACTCCTGAAGGAAGTACTAAAAATGGAAAGGAACAACCAATACCAGCCACTCCAAAAAGGTGCCAAATGGTAAACAGCATCAACACAGTGAAGAAACTGCATCAACTAATGGGAAAAACAACCAGCTAGCATCAAAATAGCAGGATCAAATTCACACATAACAATATTAACCTGAAATGTAAATGGGCTAATTGCCCCAATCAAAAGACACAGACTGGAAAATTGGATAAAAAGCCAAAACCCATCAGTGTGCTGTATCCAGGAAACCCATCTCATATGCAAGGACACACAGGCTCAAACTAAAGGGATGGAGGAAGATCTACCAAGCAAATGGAGAGCAAAAAAGTAGCAGGAGTTGCAATCCTAGTCCCTGATAAAACAGACTTTAAAGCAACAAATATCAAAAGAGACAAAGAAGGGTATTACATAATGGTGAAAGGATCAATGCAATAAGAAGAGCTAACGATCCTAAATATATACACACCTAATACAGGAGCACCCAGGTACATAAAGCAAGTTCTTAATGACCTACAAAGAGACTTAGACTCCCAAACAATAATAGTGGGAGACTTTAACACCCCATTGTCAATATTAGACAGATCAACGAGACAGACAAGGATATCCAGGACTTGAACTCAGATCTTGACCAATCAAGCAAACCTAATAGACATCTACAGAACTCTCCAGCCCAAATCCACAGAATATACATTCTTCTCAGCACCACATCACACCTACTCTAAAATTGACCACATAATTGAAAGTTAATGACTCCTCAGCAAATGCAAAAGAACAGAAATCATAACAAACAGTCTCTCAGACCACAGAGCAATCAAATTAGAACTCAGGATTAAGAAACTCATTCAGAACTGCACAATTTCATGGGCACTGAACAACTGGCTCTTGAATGTTGACTGGATAAACAATGAAATGAAGGCAGAAATAAAGATGTTCTTCAAAACCAACGAGAAGGAAGACACGAGGTATCAGAATCTCTGGGACACATTTAAAGCAGTCTACAGGAAAATTTATAGCAATAAATGCCCACATGAGAAGCAAGGAAAGATCTAAAATCAACATCCTATCATCAAAATTGAAAGAGCTAGAGGAGCAAGATCAAAAAAACTCAAAACCTAGCAGAAGACAAGAAAAAACTAAGATCACAGCAGAACTGAAGGAGACAGAGACACAAAAAAAACTCTTCAAGAAATCAATAAATCCAGGAGCTGGTGTTTTGAAAACATCAACAGTAAACCTGGAAGAAATGGATAAATTCCTGGACTCTTGCACCCTCCCAAGCCTAAATCAGGAAGAAGTCAAAACCCTGAATAGGCCAATAACAAGTGCTGAAGTTAAGGCAGCAATTAATAGCTTACAAACCAAAAAAAGCCCAGGTCCGGATGGGTTCACAGTGGAATTCTACCAGACATACAAAGAGAAGATGGTTACCACTCCTTCTGAAACTATTCCAAACAATCCAAAAAGAGGGCATCCTTCCCAAATCATTTTATGAGACTAACATCATCCTGTTATCAAAGACTCAACAAAAAAAGAAAACTTCAGGCCAATATCCATGATGAACATAGATGCAAAAATCTTCAATAAAATACTGGCAAAAGGATTGCAACAGCACATCAAAAAGCTTATCCATCACGATCAAGCAGGCTTCATCCCGGGGATGCAAGGCTGGTTCAACATATGCAAATCTATAAACATAATCCACTACATAAACAGAACAAAAGACAAAAATCACATGATTATTTCAATAGATGCAGAGAACAACTTCAACAACATTCAACAGCCCTTTATGCTAAAAGATCTCAATAAAGTAGGTATTGATGGAACATATCCCAAAATAATAAAAGCTATTTATGACAAAGTCACAGCCAATATCAAACTGAGTGGGCAAAAACTGGAAGCGTTCTCTTTGAAATCTGGCACTAGACAAGGATGCCCTCTCTCACCATTCCTATTCAATATAGTATTGGATGTTCTAGCCAGGGCAATCAGGCAAGAAAAAGAAATAAAGGGTATTCAGTTAGGAAAGGAGGAAGTCAAATTGTCTCTATTCACAGATGACATGATTGTATATTTAGAAGAACCCATCATCTCAGCCCCAAATCTCCTTAAACTGATAAGCAACTTCAGCAAAGTCTCAGGATAGAAAATCAGTGTGCAGAAATCACAAACATTCCTATACACAAATAACAGACTTAAAGAGTGCCAAATCAAGAACGAACTGCCATTCACAATTGCTGCAAAGAGAATAAAATACCTAGGAATACAACTAACAAAGAATGTGAAGGATCTCTTTAAAAGGAACTACAAACCGCTGCTCAAAGAAATAAGAGAGGATACAAACAGATGAAAAAACATTCCATTCTCATGGTTAGGAAGAATCAGCATTGTGAAAATGGCCATACTGCCCAAAGTAATTTATAGATTCAATGCTATACCCAGCAAGCTACCTATGATCCTCTTCACAGAACTGGAAAAAAACACCTTAAACTTCAATGGAACCAAAAGAGAGCCCGCATAGCCAAGACAATTCTAAGCAAAAAGAACAAAGCTGGAGGCATCATGCTACCAGACTTCAAACTGTACTACAAGGCTACAGTAATCAAAACAGCATGGTACTGGTACCAAAACAGAGATATTGACCAATGGAACAGAACAGAGGCCTCAGAGGCAACACAATACATCTACAACCATCTGATCTTTGACAAACCTGACAAAAACAAGCAATGGGGAAAGGCGTCCCTGTTTAATAACTGGTGTTGGGAAAACTGGCTAGCCATGTGCAGAAAGCAGAAACTGGACCCCTTCCTGACACCGTACACTAAAATTAACTCCAGATGGATTAAAGACTTAAACATAAGACCTAACACCATAAAAACCCTATGAGAAAATCTAGGCAAAACCATTCAGGACATAGGCATAGGCAAGGACTTCATGACTAAAACACCAAGGGCATTGGCAACAAAAGCCAAAATAGACAAATGGGACCTAATTAAACTTCAGAGCTTCTGTACAGCAAAAGAAACAATCATTAGAGTGAACCGGCAACCAATAGAATAGGAAAAAATTTTTTGCAATCTACCCATTTGACAAAAGGCTAATATCCAGAATCTACAAAGAACTAAAACAGATTTACAAGAAAAAAACAAACAAACCCATTCAAAAGTGGGTGAAGGAGATAAACAGACACTTTTCAAAAGAAGACATATATGAGGCCAACAAACATATGAAAAAATGCTCATCATCACTGGTCATTAGAGAAATGCAAATCAAAACTACACTGAGATACCACCTCACGCCAGTTAGAATGGCAATCATTAAAAACTCTGGAGACAGCAGATGCTGGAGAGGATGTGGAGAAATAGGAACACTTTTACACTGTTGGTGGGAGTGTAAATTAGTTCAACCATTGTGGAAGACAGTGTGGGGATTCCTCAAGGACCTAGAAATGGAAATTCCATTTGATCCAGCAGTCCCATTACTGGGTATATACCCAAAAGATTATCAATCATTCTGTTATAAAGACACATGCACAAGTATATTCATTGCAGCACTGGTTACAATAGCAAAGACCTGGAACCAACCCAAATGCCCATCGATGATAGACTGGACAAGGAAAATATGGCACATATACACTATGGAATACTATGCTGCAATAAAAAACTTTGAGTTTGTGTCCTTTGTAGGGACAGGGATGAATCTTGAAACCATCATTCTCAGCAAACTGACACAAGAACAGAAAATCAAACACTGCATTTTCTCACTCATAGGTGGATACTGAATGATGAGAACACATGGACACAGGGAGGAGAGCATCACACACTGGGGTCTGTTGGGGGGAATAGGAGAGGAACAGTGGGGTGTAGGGAGGTTGGGGAGCGATAACTTGGGGAGAAATGCCAGCTATAGGTGCCAGAGGGATGGAGGCAGAAAACCACATTGCCATGTATGTATCTATGCAGTAATCCTGCATGTTCTGCACATGTACCCCAGAACCTAAAGTACAATAAAAAAAAATACATATACCAAAACACTCAGATTTTACAAAGAAGTATGGTTGTTAACCATTAGGTTAAAGATGTGCTTTAAAGGTTTTTCCTTGCTTTTCAGACTGATGCAGGCCAGGCAAACCACCAAATTGGAGCTTAGCCCAGGAGGGTTCTTAGCTTTACTCACGAAAGAATTCAAGGGCAAGCCAGTGGTTTTAGACAGCAATCTTTTATTGAATGGTTCTTCTCCTTGCATAACAGGACTAACTCATTGGTAGTGCAAGCAGAGTTGGCAAAGTATGAGTTCTTGGTTACTCTATTTATACCCACTTATTCCCAGTTTCAATTACATGCAAACAAAGGGGCAGGTTAATACAAATTCAGCAGGCATTATCTGGAACTTACTAGGAAAGGAGTGGTATCTTACAGGTCATTGCCAAGGAAAAGGGTATTAACTTCCATGTCATTACCATAGAATATGTAAAGGGTCTTGGTGCTGGTGGGAGTGTCTTATGCTAATAAGCAATGAGGGTAGCTAGGGATTACTTTGCTAGCCATCTGCTTGTTCCTGCCAGTTTATTTTATCATGTCTGGAGCAGATCCTGTTTTGGTCAGCAGGATTGCGACCAGAATATAAGTCTTGCCAGCCTCCGACCTCAGAACTACAGAAACATTAAATGCAGAATTGTTAGGAAAGCGAGAAGCTTTTAATAGTCTTAGGAATTCCTTTCCCCCCATGTTTGCTGTGGTGTAGCACACCTTATGGATTTCACTAAGTTAGAGAGCTTTGTGTCACCACCTAAATTCCTCATGCGTATTTATTTGGTGTGTGTAGTAGAAAAAAATCAGTCAAATCATTGGCAATTAATTTTTACAGCATCACTGCGAACAAGGGGTTAAACCAAAATTCTGTAAAAAAGAATTTCATACGAAAATCTGTACAGCTTTTCACATCCCAAACTGACAGTATTGGAAATTTTGTGTGTGGCTGAAAAATCAAGTATTTGGAAATTTATTTTTTTAAGGTATCGTTATATACAAGGCTTGGCCTTAACACCAGTTTGCAGAATCATTAATATAAACTCACACAGAAATCTCTGAAACATCTGATGTTTCCTTTCTCTATTCATAGCAGTTAAAATCATAGGTATGTTACCTTGCAGAGACAGAAATTTAACATTAATAAAACATATCTACAAGTTGTAAACTGTATGAAATTGAAAATAGACTATGATAAGACTCTTGAATTAGTGTCAAATAAGTTAAACAATTGAGAAAAAGGCTATTCCAGGTCAAAAAAACATGATAATTAAGTTCACATCCTGTAAAGTGCAGTCATTCATTTTAAATAATTATAATACCTGGTGAAATATAAAGCCCCTATTTCCCCAATATAAACTGGTTTCAAAATGAGCAAAAGGGTATCTCACAAACAGTAGATGTTTCATGTAAGAGGTAATATCTGTGACATGCCTTGAATAATAAGTAGAAATTAATACATAGGGATGATGTAAGTGCTGTATTAAATATTAAACTAAAGTTCTGGGAGGAGGAAGCAGATTAGTATTATATCCGTGCATCATTTTTACCAAGAAATACAGTAATGAGGGGACAGGATCAATCTGGAAGCATGGCTAAGCCAGTCCAGTGAAAACAAGAGGTAGAAAAACTGTTCCCCAGTTAAAGGAACTGGCCACTAGTTCAAGCAAGAAGAAATAAAACCTAGAAAGATGATAGAGGTAATCAAAAGGAAATGGGAGAGGCTGTTACAAGTATATTGTAGACCATAGGAAGCATAACTGGTTTGGACCTCTGCAGAGGCTATAACTCAGAACCTAGTTTAATGCTTAGAACTTAATAGTAATTGAATATTTATTGAAGGAATTCATAAATGATCGATTGAATAAGACTTCACCTCTAATTAAATGAATGTAACCAAGTAAGAGTATGAATTTAAGATGAGTCAAGCTTAGCCTGAAACTAACGAAAGTATTAACTTAGGAGAAAGGTCCAATTTCAGAGGGAGGTGTGTCTTCATTTTAGATTTATTGCTTTAAAAAACTCAGCAGGATACCCAGGTGGAGATATCTCTAGCAGATAATTGAAAATATGAGTGTGGCTCTTAGAAAAGAGGATGTTTGTTGAAATAAATAAATGAGCCCTATTCTTAGCAATGGTAGTTTTAATTATCTATTTAAATAATTTTATTAGATTCTGTTTTTTTCTTTCTCTTGGCTAATTATACATTTTTTATTTTATTCTGTTTGTTCCACTCCCTCTCTGTTCCAATGATCTATTGCTGAATAGAAAACTGCCTCAAAACTTAGTGGCTTAAAATATCAATTTATTAATTAATACTGTCTCTCACTGTACTTTAGGGGCTAGCTGGATTCAACTGGGTGATTAGTGCTCAGAGTCTCTCATGCAGCTGTGGTCACATTATTACAGGGCTAGAGTTACATGAAGACTTCTTTGTTCACATATCTGGATCTTTGTTTGGGATGACTGGAATAGTTGCAGCAGCTCTAGCAGCTACTCCACTTAACTAGTTTGTCCTGATAGCATGGAGACCTCAGAGTAGTCAGACTGCCTCCATGGTAGTTGGCTTTTCCCAGAGTCAGCATTTGAAGAGAACAGATTAAAAGTAAGTCACATGGATGAGAAGTGAACCAGCATCACTGTCACTGTATTGTGTGGGTCAAAGGCAGTTTACACTACCTTTGCAGATGGGACTCCCTAAGCTACCCAAGCCATGATTCTTTTGGAGGTCATCTTTGGAGGCCAATTATCACATTTCTTTTTCAACCCATATTACTTGTTATTTTTAATTATGATAAATTTAAAGGATAACTATAAAGCAAATATCTACTCATGCAATACCACTGAGATCAACAAACAATATGGTCAACACAGTAGAAACTCCCTCACTCCCAATCCCACCCTCTGTGCCCCCCTTTAGAACACAATGACCTTCCTCCCCACTAGAGGTAACCACAATCTTGACTTTTGTAAGAATCCTTTCTTTGCTTCTCCTTAGAGCTTTACCATCTCTGGACATATCCCAAGGCAATATAGTTTTGTTTGTGAATTTTATATAAATGAAATTATGCATTTTCGAGACTTGTTCAACTTTATGTTGTAATCTTGAATGTTATTGTATGTATACGTTTTTCATTTACATTTCTGTGCAGATGCCATTATATGAATACATTGGGTTTTATATGTCCATTTTAGTTTAGATTGACATCAGGTTGTGTCCATGTGTCTGTTACACATTATATGGCTCTGAACACTCTTGGACATGACTTATGCAGATTTGCAATATTTTATCTTTATTCCTGGAAGTGGAATTAATAGGCCCAAGAAATTAAAATATTTAACTTAATCACATAAGTCAAACTGCTTTTGAAAGTGGCTAAACCCAACACTGCCATATGCAAGCTATGTGATTCTCATAGCACCACATCCTACCAACAAGTGGTATATTAAATATTTAACGTTTACTAATCTGGCAGATGAGTAGTGATATTTTGAAATCATTAATTTCATCCGTTTGAAGGGCCTGTTCAGATCTTTTCCTGTTTTTCTAATGAATTGTCTATTTTCTTCTTACTGATTTATAGGAATTTTAATATTTCATGGATAGTAGGTCCACTTTGTGGTTTTTCATTCCCTTTTTTGGCATCATTTAAAAAATACTAGTTATTTGTTTAATGTATTCAAGTTTATCAATGTTTTCATTTATTTATTTATTAAAATGACATGATAATATGTTGTTACTGGGAAATAGCTCAGTCAAAATGAGAATGTTAATATATTAAAAAGCAAAAAGGCAACAGTAAATATACTGATTTGGCTTTTAAAAACATCATGTAAAAGCACCATAATGAAGGATGAGTTTGTAAGAGAGAAAGCAAGTCCAGAGAGAAAACAAGAGAATCAGAGGCTGAAAAGAAAACAGAAATAATGTAGAGAAGGAGTAGTCCAGGAGGGTAGGACAGCAATTGAGGTTGTACAGTGTCTCAAAAGAGAGAGGAGCATTGCAAAAATAAGAAATATTTTTAAGAGTATTAAATGCTACTGAGATTTCAAAGACCATGGAATTTCAACTGCCTGTCCTTGTTTTTCTTTGTCTAATTCTTATTTTTTTGGCAAGATGTTGCTTTCTAGTGTCAGGTGGCCAGTTCTTTCCTCTGACAGCCCCTTGGCTCCCTTTGCTTATCTGCTTTTCTCACCAGTACCATTTGTTTTGAGAGCCCCAGCTACATTGTGGATCCAGTACCAGGATGGCTGTCACCCCTGAGTGTGTTTAGTGTACCTTCATGACATATTTCTTCTAGCTGGAGGATGGTTTACTATCTGGTTTTGCAACCAGGGTCCCTCACACAAGGACCTTATTTACACTGGAAGATGACCTCGTAGCTCTCATATGACCCATGACCATTACTCTGGTGCTGAAAGACAAATGTTATGTCCTCCCTAGGACACTGGGGAAAACCCGGACTGGGACAGCTTATTGTTCTTCAGATGGAAGATGAACATTCAATACACTACTGCAGGAGGAAACAAGGCCTAAGGTTTTTTTTGTTTTTGTTTTTTGAGGTGGAGTCTCGCTCTGTTGCCCAGGCTGGAGTGCAGTGGTGTGATCTTGGCTTGCTGCAACCTCCGTGTCCTGGGTTCAAGTGATTCTCCTGCCTCAGCTGCCTGAAGAGCTGTAGCTGGGACTACAGGTGCATACCACCATTCCTGGCTAATTTTTTTTTTTTTTTTTTTTTTTTTTTTTAAGTAGAGACAGGGTTTTATCATGTTGGCCAGGATGGTCTCAATCTCCTGACCTCACGATCCGCCTGCCTTGGCCTACCAAAATGTTGGGATTACAGGCATAAGCCACTGTGCCCTGACCAAAGATTTTTGCTTACATATTTTGAGCAAGGAGGGCATAGTTAATCAAGAGGAAATTATAGGTCACACGAAGCAGAAGTGGAGGGTCAGAGAGAGAGAGAGGCAGTGAATAGCCACTAGCAGTATATATATGAGAATAGGATGTTGGTCACTTCAAGTTCATGGGCAAATGTCTGAATGGTCCATTTAAAGAAAAAAGCTGGAAAGCAGGGAGCATAGTCTGCTGGGCAGGGGAGATGTTTCTCAGTTCTTGTCTCTGGTCACCAGCTTGAGCCATTCTGCTGTGGTATAGAACTGATAGCTGTGTTAAGGGTGACTAAGCCTTGCTTCTAGTATGAGAAACTTAAACTTGTGTTCAAAATAGGTGTCAAGGCAACATAAAATTGTAAGAATTCACTAAACACCCATGTTATAGTGAGAGTCTTAAAGCCTTGAAATGAAGTGAGCCCATCACTATTTACAGATGGGGACAGTAGGTCACATACTACTTGAATTGTTCAAAAATTACCTATATATACAGGCAACTGGGTATTAGGTATATTTTACTGATAGTCTTAATGTGTCATACCAGCCACCACTGTTCTTTTGCCAATCATAACCAAGACTCAGCTGCCAGCCTCTACCCTTCCACCATTTATTCTCTGGGGAAATCAAAAGAAAAGTCAAAGACAAACAAACAGCCCCAGGATTCCACTGAGAGATCCTTAAAGTGCCAATATGTTTTAGAGTGGAATGAAAATAGATTTTCAATTTCGACTGTACTGAATCTCTTGGTATCTTCTTTTGGGGATAATATTGTCCTACCACCAAACCCTTAGACTTTGCAGATAGCTGAAACTTGATACAGATTTTACACTCCCCAAAAATAATGCTGATAGAGAATAGATGAATAATAAACATCATGCATTACAATGAATTTTCTGCACTGTTGTGGGATAGATGTCTTAGAAGACTAATGGTACATGATTTGTCTTTCACTGTAACTTAGAACAAGAAAATAATTTTAATGAGTTTTTCTTTCTTTTTATTGCTTTTTAAATAATATATGTATTTAAATAAATGGTTTATATATTAACCATTTATTTATATATTATATTTTGGTTTATATGTCAACCATTTAATTAACCATTAAATAGATCTATTTAATAAATATTAATTCAGTATAGCTATTTATTCAATCTAAGAAAGGATGAAAAGGTAACTATGTTCATAATAAAATGTTTTATAGGTAAGTTATTTTTTTCGTTTGAAACTTTTAATGGAGTTAACTTCTGATGTGTTATTTCAAAATACTTTAAATGTTTTTTAAGCTATTAGCTAACAATACTATACTCTCTGTGTGAAAAATATGTGTTTATTATTGTACTGGGGAATAACACAATTCTTTATTGCTTTTTAGTTGTATCTTCCCTCTAATAGCAGGCTATCAAGAACCTTTCTGATAAAATTGCAGTTGTAAGTGATGGCACCTCCTACCACCTATTAGTCTGCTGTTTCTCATATGCTATTTGTTCCAAAAACTCATAAGAAAAGCTTCTTTGGAACTTCATGATAAACTAGAATCTAGAAAGTTCTAAGAGAGTTTGAATATAATGGTTACAAATAAAAGCTAAGTATTTCAAGCTCTAATTTTGGACCAGTATTTAAAAATGTATATATCTCATGTTATTTTATTCCTTTCTTAATCCTATAAAATAGATATTATTATATTTACCCACTTTTTTTAACTGAGACAGAGATTCACTCTTGTTGCCCAGGTTGGAGTGCAGTGGTGCAATCTCAGCTCACTGAAACCTCCACTTCCCAGGCTCAAGCAATTCTTCTGCCTCAGGCTCCCAAGTAGCTGGAATTACAGGTGTCCATCACTATACCCGGCTATTTTTTTTCTTTTGTATTTTTAGTAGAGCTGGGGTTTCATATTATTACCCATATTTTACAGATGAGTTGAATAAGGAGACTCAGATAAACAAGAATTCTGTGTGGAATCTTTTAATCTTTCTGACTTCCCTTGCAAAATTGATAGAGCAACTATGTCGGTAAACAAATTAGCAAGCAAATAAAAAGCCTGCAGAAGACGTCGGCTCTGAAACAAGATAACAAGAAATTCTCATGGACTCCAACATACGATGGCGGGAGGACAAACTGGATCCGTATGATTCCAGTAACCGAGTATTAGAAAGCAGAGAAAAAGCAAGATACAAAAAAGTCAATTAGATCCACTACCAGAAAGTTAGATTAGCTATGTAAGGACTTAGGTGGAAACTGGGAAGTGCTTTTGCAGGCTCCCATTCTCAGAATAGTGGAAAAGACTGCAGGAATATCTATTGATGTTGATCTCCAGCTTCAAAGAGTTGTCCTGGAGTGCAGAACTATTAAGATGCTCTGTTATGTTCCTAGAGTTGTCATAACAAATTACCGTAAAGTCTGGACCCAGTGAATCTTCCACACTAACCACTGGAGCTCTTTTCAGTTCAAAGTCCTATACTAAAGAGAAACCAATATGTGGAGAATTCAAATTGTGTTTACTAATATAAATATATATTCAAAATAGGTAAATATAAGGTCTGTGACCTCTCATTTGGATTACCTTGGCCCTTGGAAATGTTACTGGTGGGCCTCATTCTGATATTTGGGAGGTGGCCGCTCTCTACATTGAGCCCTCTGGGCCACCACAGTGGTTTCAGGATATCGCAGAGGAGCGGCTCCTCCAAACGGTCATGGTGCGTGGAACACAGGCTGCACTGATAATCCATTCTACTTAGCTAATCTGAGTTTGGAAACATGGACTGCCAATTTTCTTAACCTTTGTTTAAGTATAGGTTCTATTTTTGTTGTTGCTTTTTTTTTTTTTTTCCCCCAAAACGTGGAAAAGGAACTTGAAATTCATAGCTTATCTCTTTTCATATTTTAAAAAGGTTTTTAAAATGCAATTATATTGCCAAAATGTAAAGAATTTTATTGTTTAATTTCCCATCACATGCCATCATGTGGCATCAAATCATGAGGAAAGAGTGATTACTGGCAATACCCTCTTTTTTTTTCTGCACACATCCATGCACAATGCTGGATTTTTGAATCTTCTCATTTATAAGTTCTCACATTCATTTTGGAACCATTGTTGATTTTTAAAAAATTCATTTTCCCAAAGAGAACTCATTTGGTTAATAAGGATAATGAAAGGATTCTAGTATGAGATTATTTAAAAAATATCATCACTTTTAATTAAAAAAAAATACATGACTGAAAGACATTTAAAAATTATCTAGCAGGAAGTACCAGAGCTAGGAGCTTATGTTACTTAAGTTCTAGTCTCTGAGCAAGACTCTCAAAATGTGTGATTCCAACACAGGACAGCTTTTCTCCCGTACCCACCTTCAAAGATTTGTCCTGGCATGCAGAACTATTAAGATGCTCTTTTACTTTCCTAGAGTTGTAATAATAAATTACCATAAACTTCATGGACTGAAACAAAAAATTATTCTCTAACAGTACTGGAAGCCAGAAGTCTGAAATCAATGTGTTGGCAGGGCTCCACTTTCTCCAAAGATTCCAGAGAAGTTTTCCCTGCTTCCTCTAGCTTGGAGGCTTCAATCATTTCTTGTCTTGTGGCAGAATAACCCAAATCCCTGCAAAAAGGCTCTTCTCACAGCATTTTCCTCTCTGCTGGTCTCCGCACGCACTCTTCTTCTTATAAAGACATTTGCCATTGGATAGAGAGCCAACTCTAGTCCAGGATAATCTCATCTAGAGAGCTTTGATTTAGTTACTTCTTCAAAAACCTTTTCTTAGATAAGTTCACATTCACATATTTCTGGTGAATTTACTTTTTTGGGGTCCTATTCAATTTATAGAGACTGATCTATGGATACTAGGAAAGAACTTTTCACATAGTATTTGAAAATCTATCAGTGAGAAATATTATACTGCTTCAATATTAAAGTACAAAAATTTACCAACCTATAATAGTTAATGAAAATAGACATATCTTGAGTTGATTCCTAGTCACAGCAAAAGTAAATACAATTTAATTAGCATTAAACACATTTTGTTTTAGAGAAAATTGCTACTTCACTATTAAGCCTCTCAGAATTATGGATTATAAATAAAAATCAGGTTCATGTGCCAAGATATTAAAAAGATAATTTTGTGCCCTAGACATGAAACCAAACAGAAAATGTCAGAGATACTTTTACATAATAGTTTAATGCTTTCATACTGGGCTGTAGCTATCTTCCTCTTATCATTATTACAAAATGTCGTTACATGTTTCTCATTTGGTTTCAACCAGTTGTGTTCCCAGTGAGATCAGGGACCTGTGAATATAAAACACAGAGAAATTTAAAACAACTGGAATTTCTAACAATATAAAGTAAAAAAAAAAATGTTTGCTTCAATTGAGGATTATATTTTGGTATTTCCCAAACAATAGTCAGTGGCAAATTTCAGTAAACAGTACCTGTAATCCCAGCACTTTGGGAGGCCGAGGTGGGTGGATCACGAGGTCAAGAGATCGAGACCATCCTGGTCAACATGGTGAAACCCCGTCTCTACTAAAAATACAAAAAAAAAAATTAGCCGGGCATGGTGGCACGTGCCTGTAGTCCCAGCTACTCGGGAGGCTGAGGCAGGAGAATTGCTTGAACCCAGGAGGCGGAGGTTGCGGTGAGCCGAGATCGCGCCATTGCACTCCAGCCTGGGTAACAAGAGCGAAACTCCGTCTCAAAAAAAAAAAAGTAATGGGAAGAAGAAAATCACTTCATGGGTTATTTTTAAGAGAGAATAGAGTCTTTAGTTGAAGAAGAGACAGTGGGGAGATGGGGGCGTGAGGGAGGGGGAGAGAAAGGAAGAAAAACAGGGAGTGTAGAGGAATAAAGGAAGAGACGGAGAAAGAAGATGGAGAGAGAAAGGAGCAAGAGGAGAGAGAGGAGAGGGAGGGAGGGAGAGAGAGGGGAGAGAGAAAGCACTGCTTCTCTTGGGGGTCTAGAAGGAAATGCTTGTGTTGTCGCTCACCCAGGAGTAAGAATTAGCTAAAAAGGAAGAGGGCAGCAAGGACTAGAACACAACATTTGTGAGCCTAAATCAGTAAGTCTGATTAAGCTCTTTTGTTTATTTTTCTCCACCAATTTTTAAAAATCCATGTAATCAAAATCTTATCCTACCTTTTAGAAATTTTTACATGTGAAATCCAGGAAATAATCTTTGGGAAAGAGAATATTAAAAACCTTAAGCTCTTTATCAGACCTAGTTTAAAAAATGTTTAATAATACGATTTATCAAAGACAGTAATGCTTACCAAACCCCCATCCTTTTCAAACCCCCATCCTTTCCAATCCCTTTGCAATGAGAGGGGAACATGTGTTATGTGATGCTGTGGCCAATAAAGTATGAGCTAAAGCAGTCAATGTTACTTTCCACTGAAGGCAGATAAAAACCCTTCATGATTCTCCTATTCAGCTCTTACCTCTAGGAATGAGAGTGAAGGTCACATGTTGTTATTGCAAACTCTGAAGTTTGAAACTGCCTGAAATGCTGAGCCATCACATTGAGTTCAGCACCCTGGAGAGCCTCACTTCTACAGTAGGCTTTGTAAGTGGGAAAGCTTAAACTGTTTTTTAAGTCATTGAGATTTTGGGATTGAGTATTATCATAGTATATACCCATCCTAATTTGTGTGATATATCTAGATTGTTTGAGGTAAGCTGAAGTAATCCCTTAATAGATATGAAACAAAATTAAATACTACAAAGTGGGCAGACATTAAATTTGCTTTTTAAAAATTGCATTCTCTTTGATACTTTCTGATACTTTTGTTGCTGTTAAAAAGAAAGCATAACTTTTTTATTATTGGCTACATGATAAATCATTATTTTTCACTTTATTAACAGAAAGATCTGTGATTTCAAAGTTCTCTTAAACATTTATTAGCCCTTGTTAATACTTTTCACACAATTAAAGTTATATGAGAAAGACTGGAAAGCATTTATCTCTTCATACAGATAATTTCTTTCAGATATTTGTAAATTATATATAGTAAATGCCATTTTCTTATATGTCTGAATTTTATACTTTTGCAGAAGCAAAATTCAGAGTCAAATGAATTATTTTTATTTTTTGAACATCTTTTTGCAAAATGGAATGGATTTGAAAAAATTTCCAAAACTTTGCTGGGCAATACACATCATCTCCTTTTTTCCTTTTTATATGCTTATATGAGGCCTATAACAATTTTCCTCAAGTCCTCTGGGCCACCTAAATGACTAAGCCTCTTTTTAATAAACTTGCATATCTGTATTAAAACATCACGTTAGGGATCTTGACGAAAGGGACATGGGACCCTTACCTACCTACCTCTAATCCATGGTAACTACTGATATTTATTAAAAGAACTTGCCATTTCATGACACTTTTGACATCAAATAACACATATGCATCAAGGCTTTGATAATACTTGCTGTACAGTTTCTTTTAGTAAATATTAGTAACATCCAATGGTCAGAGAAAGGTTGGTGGGATTTGTATTTCTTTCCTGTCAAGATTACTAACAGGTGATATGTTTCAATAAATACATACTTCTGAATAAATTCTCTTGACCAGGAAAAAAAAAAAAAAAAAAAACAGTCTACTGTATGAGTCAGGAATTTCCTTATTCCTATACACCAAAGTAACAATGTTAAAATAAATTACCATACAGTTTATCACTGCTTCAATTTATGTTACGTATTTTTAAGACTATCTCCAGCTGCTTCATGTGGGCATTGTGAATAGGAATTGGTGAGGGGGCGGGCATGGAGAATCACTCTTTGCTTCTAGCATTCTTCTACTACCCTTTAAAGGTTTTTTCTCCTGATGACATATTACAAGGACGAAAACAATGTGAATGTGCACTATAATCCCAAAACGTAATGTCTGTTGCAGAATTTTCTTTTTTGTGTATCATGAAACAGTAATCATTTTCTTGACCCATTTAGACTAAGCCATGAATGGAACATGGGCATGAACAGTTAACTACATTTTTTGCATATTTCAGTGTGTTCTTTTGTACAAATGAGTGTCATTCTAAAAAAGGTTTTATATATTTAAATGAAGAATTAGTGGAACAATTGGGAGACACAGGACTTGATTCCAACAAAAATATTAGTTTAGAAAAGCAATAGAAAAACACACTAATAAATCTGTGATGTGTACTCTAAAAATCATTAAAAGAATCCAGAAGCAAACTATATAAAATATAAAATCAATTAATTTTTGACAAGCATACCAAGAAGACACAATGAGGAAATAATGGTTTCTTAAATAGATGGTGTTAAGAAAGCTAGATATCAACATGCAAACAAATATATCCATATACGTCTTACACCACACACAAATTCAACACAAAATGGATTAAAAACCTAAATATAAAACCTAATACCATAAAACTCCTAGAAGAATATGTGGGAGAAGCTCCTGGAAATTTTCCTTAGGAATGATTTTTTTAATATCACAACTAAATATTGGCAACAAAAGCAAAATAAACAATTGAGATTACATCAAAGTAAGGAGCTTCTGCACAGCAAAGGAAACAGTTAACAAAATTAAAAAGCAGCCTATCAATTAGAAGAAAATATTTGTCAGCTATATATCTGTTAAGGGGTTAATACCCAAGATATATAAAAATCTCATACAGCTTAATAGCAATGAATAATAATAATATGATTAAAAATTGGCAAATGACATGAATAGACATTTCTCAGATAAAACATAAAAATGGCCAATAGGTATATGAAAATGTGCCAATCACTAATCATCAGAAAAATTCATATCAAAATCTCAGTAAGTTATCTTACACCTGTTAGAATGGCTACCATGAAAAAGATAACATGTAATATGTGTTGCTGAAGGTGTGATGAGAAGGGAACCCTTTTACACTGTTGGTGGGAATGTTTATGAAGCCATTATATAAAACAGTAGTGAGATTTCTCAACCAATTAAAAATAGAACTAACATATAACCCAGAAATCTTTCTTCTGAATATATACCCAAAGGAAATGAAATCAGCAACTCATAATATTTTTACTACCATGTTCATTGCAGAATTATTCACAATAGCCAACATATTGAAACAACTTAAGTGTCCATGGAAACATGAATGCATGATGAACACACACACAAACACACAATTGAATATTATTTAGCCTTACAAAAGGAGATCCTGCCTTTTTTGACAAAATGTGTAAACGTGGAGAACATAATACTAAGTGAATAAAGCCAGACACAGAAAAAAAAATACTGCATGATCTCACTTATATAGATGGCATTCAAGGAAAAAAAAAGAAACTTGAATGCATAGAAACAGAGAGAAGAACAGTGATTACCAGAGGTGAAGAGTTGGAAGATGTAGTCTCCAAAGTTGCAATTATGTAGGATGAAGAAATCTAGAGCTCTATTGTACAACATGAGGATTATTGCACTGGATAATGGAAATTTTCTAAGAGAGTATATTTTAGGTGCTCTTACCAAAAAAGTATCTATGTGAAGATGATAGATACATTATTTTGCTTGATTATAGAAACCATTTCACTATGTATACCAAATATCATGTTTTGTCAGATAGATAGATTGCAAAAATCATCTCCCATTCTGTAGGTTGCCTGTTCACTCTGATTTGCACAAGCTCTTTAGTTTAATTAGATCCCGTTTCTTCTAGATTTTCTAGTTATTTGTGTAGAGGTGTTTATAGTATTCTCTGATGGTAGTATGTATTTCTGTGGGATCAGTGTTGATATCACTTTTATCATTTTTTTGTGTCTATTTGATTCTTCTCTCTTTTCTTTTTTATTACTCTGGCTGGTGGTCTCTATTTTGTTAATCTTTTCAAAAAACCAGATCCTGGATTCATTGAGTTTTTGAAGGGTTTTTCGTGTCTCTGTCTTTTTTGGTTCTGTTCTGATTTTAGGTATTTCTTGTCTTCTGCTAGCTTTGGAATTTGTTTGCTCTTGCTTCTCTAGTTCTTTTAATTGTGTTGTGAGGATGTTGATTTTAGATCTTTCCTCCCTTCTCTTGTGGGCATTTAGTGCTATAAATTTTCCTTTAAATGCTGCTTTAGCTGTGTTCCTGAGATGCTGGTATGTTGTGTCTTTATTCTCATTTGTTTCAAAGAATATATTTATTTCTGCCTTAATTTTGTTACTTACCCAGTAGTCACTCAGGAGTAGGTTGTTTGGTTTCCATGAAGTTGTGGGGTTTTGAATGAGTTTCTTAATCCTGAGTTGTAATTTTATTGGACTGTGGTCTTAGAGACTATTTGTTATCATTTCCGTTCTTTTGCATTTCCTTAGGAGTGTTTTACTTCCAATTATGTGGTCAATTGTAGAGCAAGTATGATGTGGTGCTGAGAAGAATATATATTATGTTAATTTGATATGGAGAGTTCTATAAATGTCTACTAGGTCAGTTTGGTCCAGATTTGAGTTCAAGTCCTGGATATCCTTGTTAATTTTCCGTCTTGTTGATCTGTCTAATATGGACAGTGGGGCATTAAAGTCTGTCACTATTATTGTGTTGGAATCTAAGTATCTTTGTAGGTCTCTAAGAATTCACTTTATGAATCTGGGTGCTTCTGTACTGGGTATTTATATATTTAGGAAAGTTAGCTCTTCTTGTTGCATTGATCCTTTTACCATTATGCAATGTCCTTCTTTGTCTTTTTTTGTCTTTGTTGGTTTAAAGTCTGTTTTATCAGAGACTAAAATTGCAACACTTGCTTTTCTTTTTTTCTTTTTTCTTTCCATTTTCTTGGCAAATCTTCCCTCTTCTTTTATTTGTATGAATTTGATCCTGCCATTATGATGCTAGCTGGTTATTTTGCAGTTTTTTCATCATGTCAATGGTCTTTACATTTTGCTTTGTTTTTGCAATGGCTGGTACCAGAATTTTCTTTCAATATTTAGTGCTTCCTTCAGGATGTCTTATAAGGCAGGCCTGGTGGTGACCAAATCCCTTAGCATTTGCTTGTCTGTAAAGGATTTTATTTCTCCTTTACTTTTGAAGCTTAGTTTGGCTAGATATTAAATTCTGGATTGAAAATTCTTTTCTTTGAGAATGTTAAAATACTGGCTTCTACTCTCTGACTTTGTAGGGCTTCTGCAGAGAGCCACTGTTAGTCTGATGGGCTTCCATTTGTGGATAATCCAACCTTTCTCTCTGGCTCCCCTTAATGTTTTTTTCTTTCATTTCAATCTTGGTGAATCTGATGATTATGTGTCTTGGGGTTGCTCTTCTTGAGGAGTATCATTGTGTTGTTCCCTGTATTTCCTGAATTGGAATGTTGGCCTGCCTTGCTAGGTTGGGGAAGTTCTCCTGGATAATATCCCGAAGTATGTTTTCCAACTTGGTTCCATTCTCCCCATCACTTTCAGGTACACCAATCAAATGTAGGTTTGGTCTTTTAACATAGTCTCATATTTCTTGGAGGCTCGTTTATTCCTTTTCATTTTTTTTTCTCTAATCTTGTCTACACGCTTTATTTCATTAAGTTGATCTTTAATCTCTGATATCGTCTATTCCATTTGATCGACTCAGCTGTTGATACTTGTGTATAATTCATGAAGTTCTCAAGCTGTGTTTTTCAGCTTCATCAGGTTACTTATGTTCTTCTCTAAACTGGTTATTCTAGTTAGCAATTCCTCTAATATTTTTTCAAGGTTCTTAGCTTCCCTGCATTGAATTAGAACATGGTCCTTTAGCTCGGAGGAGATTGTTATTACTCACCTTCATGGATTTATCTATCTTTGATCTTTGCTCTTGGTGAACTTTGGAGTTTTTGCAGGGTCTTCCTTTTTGTTGATTTTGATGCTATTGCTTTCTGTTTGTTAATTTTCTTTCTAACAGTCAGGCCCCTCTTCTGCAGGTCTGCTGGAGTTTGCTGGGGGTCCACTCCAGACCCTGTTTGCCTGGGTATCACCAGGAAAGGTGGCAGAATAGCAAAGATTGCTGCCTGCTCTTTCCTCTGGAAGCTTCATCCCAGAGGAGTACCCACTAGATTCCAGTCGGAGCTCTCTTGTATGAGGTATCTATCGACCCCTACTGGGAGGTGTCTTCCCATCAGGTGGCACAAGGGTCAGGGACCCACTTGAGGAGGCCATCTGTCCCTTAGCAGAGCTTGAGTGCTGTACTGGAATATCTGCTGCTTTCTTCAGAGTGGGCAGGCAGGAACGTTTAAGTCTGCTGAAGTTGCGTCCACAGTTGCCTGTTCCCCAGGTGCTCTGTCCCAGGGAAATGGGAGTTTTATCTATAATCCCTGACTAGGGCTGCTGCCTTTCTTTCAGAGATGCCCTGTAGAGATGAGGAATCTAGAGGTGCAGTTGGGCAACAGCAGCATTTATTTATATATTTATTTTACTTTAAATTCTGGGGTACATGTACAGAACACGCAGGTTTGCTACACAGGTATACACGAGCCATGGTGGTTTGCTGCATCCATTACCCTGTCACCTACATTAGGTATTTCTGCTAATGCTAACCTTCCCCTAGCCACCCATCCCCTACTGTCCCTCCCTTAGCCCCACACCCCCAACAGTCCCTAGTGTGTTATGTTCCGCTCCCTGTGTCCATGTGTTCTCATTGTTCAACTCCCACTTATGAGTGAGAACATGTAGTGTTTGGTTTTCTGTTCTGTGTCAGTTTGCTAAGAATATTGGTTTCCAGCTCCATTCATGTCCCTGCAAAGGACATGAACTTATCCTTTTTTATGACTGCACAGTATTCCTTGACACCATGGATGTGTCATGTGCCATATTTTCTTTGTCAAGTCTACCACCGATGGGCATTTGGGTTGGTTCCAAGTCTTTCCTATTGTGAATAGTGCTGCAATAAACATAATGCCTGCATGTGTCTTTATTATAGAATGATTTATGATCCTTTGGGTATATACCCAGTAATAGCATTGCTATGTCAAATGGTAACTCTAGTTCTATATCCTTGAGGAATTGCCAGAGTGTCTTCCACAATGTCTAAACTAATTTACACTCCCATGAACCGTAGAGAAGCATTCATATTTCTCCACATCCTTTCCTGCATTTGTTGCTGTCTCCTGATTTTTTAATGATTGCCATTCTAACTGGTGTGAGATGGTATTACAATGTAGTTTTGATTTGCATTTTCATTGATGACCAGTGATGTTGAGCTTTTTTTCAAGTTTTTTGGCTGCATAAATATCTTCTTTTGAGAAGTGTCTGTTCTTATCCTAGGCCCACGTTTTGATAGGGTTTTTTTTTTTTTTCTTGTAAATTTGTTAAAGTTGTTTTAGATTCTGGATATTAGCCCTTTGTCAGATGGATAGATTGCAAAATTTTTTGCCCATTCTGTTGGTTGCTGGTTCACTCTAATAATAGTTGCTTTTGCTGTGCAGAAGCTCTTTAGTTTAATTAGATCTCATTTGTCTATTTTGGCTTTTGTTGCTACTGCTTCTGGTGTTTTAGTCATGAAGTCCTTGACCATGCCTATGTCCTGAATGGTATCGCGTAGGTTTTCTTCTAGGGTTTTCATGGTGTTAGTTCTTATTTTTAAATCTTTAATCCATCTTGAGTTAATTTTTGTATAATGTGTAAGAAGGATCTAGTTTCAGCTTTCTGTATATGCCTATCCAGTTTTCCCAACATCATTTATTAAATAGGAAATACTTTTCCAATTGCTTGTTTTTGTCAGGTTTGTCAAAGATCAGATGGTTGTAGATGTGTGGTATTATTTTGGAGGCCTCTGTTCTGTTCCATTGGTCTTTATCTCTGTTTTGGTACCAGTACCATGCTGTTTTGATTACTGTGGCCTTGTAGTATAATTTGAAGTCAGGTAGCATGATGTCTCCAGACTTTTTTTTTTTTTTTTTGCTTAGGATTGTCTTTCTCTTGGCTATTCGTCCTCTATTTTGGTTCCACAGGAAATTTAAGATTTTTTTTTTTTTTCCAATTCTGTGAAGAAAGTCAATGATAGCTTGATGGGAATAGCACTGAATTTATAACTTACTTTGGGCAGTATGGCCATTTTCACAATATTGATTCTTCCTAACCATGAGCATGGAATGTTTTATATCTGTTTGTGTCCTCTCTTATTTCCTTGAGCAGTAGTTTGTAGTGCCTCTTAAAGAGGTCCTTCACATTCCTTGTTAGTTGTATTCCTAGGTATTTTATTCTCTTTGTAGCAATTGTGAATGGGAGTTCACTCATGATTTGGCTCTCTGTTTGTCTGTTATTGGTATATAGGAATGCTTGTGATTTTTGCACATTGGTTTTGTATCCTCAGACTTTGCTGAATTTGCTTATCAGTTTAAGGAGATTTTGGGCTGAGATGATGAGGTCTTATAAATATACAATCATGTTGTCTGCAAATAGAGACAATCTGACTTCTTTTTTTTCCTAATTGAATATGCTTTATTTCTTTTTCTTGCCTGATTGCCCTGGCCAGAACTTCCAATACTATGTTGAATAGGAGTGGTGAGAGAGAGTATCCTTGTCTTGTACCGGTTTTCAAAGAGAAGGCTTCCAGTTTTTGCCCAATCAGTATGATATCGTCTGTGGGTGTTTATGTGTCATTGCACGTGAGATGGGTTATCTGAATATAGCACACTGATGGGTCTTGAATCTTTATCCAATTTGCCAGTCTGTGTCTTTTAATTGAGGCATTTAACCCATTTACATTTAAGGTTAACATTGTTATGTTTGAATTTGTTTCTGCCATTATGATACTAGCTTGTGGTTTTGCCGGTTAGTTGATGCAGTTTCTTCATACTGCTGGTGGTCTTTACAATTTGGTATGTTTTTGCAGTGGCTGGTGCCGGTTGCTCCTTTCCATGTTTAGTGCTTCCTTCAGCAGCTCTTGTAAGATAGGCCTGGTGGTGACAAAATCTCTCAGCAGTTGTTGTCTGTAAAGGATTTTATTTCTCCTTTCCATATAAAGCTTAGTTGGGCTGGATATGAAACTCTGAGTTGAAAATTCTTTTCTTTAAGAATGTTGAATATTGCCCCCCACTGTCTTCTACCTTGCAGGTTTTCTGCTGAGAGATCCAGGCTACAGCAGCTTTATGGTGCTGAGCTGGGCTCCTTAGACACTGTGGTAGGCTCTGCCCATTCCTAACTTCCTGGAGGTTTTGTTTACATTGTGAGGGGAAAAACACCTACTCAAGCCTTAGTAATTGTTAGTGGCTCACCAACCTGGAGAGTCCCAGGTTGACTTCAGTCTGCTGTGCTGGCACCGAGAATTTCAAGTCAGTGAATCCTAGCTTGCTGGGCTTTCAGCCCCCTTTCCAGGGGAGTGAATGGTTCTGTCTAGCAAGCGTTCTAAGTTGCCACTGCATGTGAAAAAATAACTGTAGCTAGTTCAGTGTCTGCCCAAATGGCCACCCAGTTTTTTGCTTGAAACCCAGGGCCTTTGCGGTGTAGGGACCAGAGAAAATACCATGGTCTCTGGGTTGTGAAGACTGTAGGAAAAGGGTAGTATCTGGGCCAGATAGCACTGTCCATCACAGCAGGGTCCCTCATGGCTTCCCTTGGCTAGGGGAGGGAGTTCCCCAACCCCTTGCACTTCTTGCGTTAGGGGATGTCCTGCCCTGCTTCTGCTCACCCTTTATGGGATGCACCCACTGTCTAACCTGTCCCAATGAGATAAACCAGGTACCTCAGTTGGAAATGCAGAAATTAGCCACCTTCTGCATTGGCCTGGCTGGGAGCTGCAGACTGAAGCTGTTCCTGTTTGGCCATCTTGCCCAGCAAAACCCATGCCAATCTTCCAAAAATAACAAATTCTATGGGCTTTACTGTCCTGCTGTCTCCATCTCTAAATTACTCCCCCTTGCAACCCCAACCATATACACATAGTACTAATAGCACTCCTTCACTATTACCTGAGTTTCCCTTTCTTGCAAAGCTTTCACTCCTTGAGAAATGAAAGATGATCAGAAGCCACTGAGAAACTGGCAAAATGCCATTTATAGCAGCGTATGTTTGGCAGCAGGAGTTAGTCCTGCTATTAAAAAAGAAATTCTTGGTAAATGCAAGTATATCTAAAAAAGGATACTACCTCTGATGTATTCTCTTGCAGGAAAATGGATTTTACTCCTTTTTAATGGGGTTTACATGAATGCTCTTTGAAGGTAAAATCATATTGCTTTCAGTGAAAGTCCTTTCTTTTCATTTCTTTTCCATATCATACATGTGTTTGTTTTTCCATAACTTGGTGGATCTCACTTTATTAAAAGTAGTAGTTAATCAACAAAGGAGAGAGTTAGAATTCCATTGTTAATATCTTTCCTCTATTTTAACTTGATTCCACACTTCAACTTTAGTTTACTTCAACTAATAATAATAAAATGAACAGACCTTTCTACATTCTGAAGAAAAGCATTCCAGTTAAATTATTTAGAAAGTGAATAGAATTATAGATATAATATATGTGTAATGCAAAAAGTATTTTATATGTAACAAGGCAATTTATTTGTATCTATCTAACCAGACATGTGTGATAGTAACTATAAATGAAGTATTATTTATTGTCTAGTAAAATAAGTAGTTTCCAAAAGTTGACGTTGAAAACATAGTAAAATATAAACGTTAGTATAATAATAGAATAATGTGCTAACATATTTTGAACTGACATGTAAACTAACTATAATTTGTGGTGCTTTACCTGCATTGTCTCATTTAAACTTCATAATAATTCAGTTAGTGGGTACTTTTATTATCTTAGTATGAGAAGTGAGGGAACTAAGGCATAGGGAGACTAATTAACTGTTTTTAATAGAAATTAATGAGTACTTTTGTGGTGAATGAATTAGCTATTTACCAACTAAAGATTTCCCCTCAATATATATTTAATATAGAACATAAATACATAATAAATATAATAGGATATAAGCATATATTAATATATAATATATAAAATATAAATGATATATAATATATACTTAATATATTAAAATAGAAATATATAGTTGCATATAAATATATACGTTATATAAAATACACACATGAACACATACACATGAAAGAAAGACAAGAGAAAGAATTTTCGTTCCTATAAGGCTTTTTGCATTTCTGGACATCTTGTGAGTGAGACCTATTTGTCCTCTTTTATTCTGAACTATTTTCATTTCAATGATGTCTATACAGTAAATAGCCTTGGAAGACAGAGATAGTATCTTTGTCTAGAAACAGGAGACTTGCTTACCCCCCACAGCAAAAGGCTGGCGTGCTAGCCATTCATCAGAAAAGATTCAGGTTCCCTAAGCTCAGGGTTCCTTTCCTGTAATGCAGTCCATTGTGTGTGCCAGTGGTACCTGATCCTCTTCATATCTCTGTGGAAATTAGGATTGAGGAAAAAGAATGATAAATGCTGATAATGTGTCTATTGCTAATGTCTAATAAGCTTCTTTGCTCGTGACCCAGGCATCTTGTGTCTTCTGCTAGCATTTATGAAACTGTGACAGGCTGGCTTGTTAGCTTACAAAGAAAATAAAAATCTCAGACCCTTCATAAACTCTTTTTCTGCATTCTGATAAACATATTCTGCCCCTTTTCTGATCTTTCTCAATGTTTAAAAAGTAACAAAATGTACTTACTAACATACTTATCTTTTTTTAAATATTCCTTTCGAATAGCGGAATGGGGAAATGGTGGAGGAGCATAACGAAGGGCTCAAGAAAAGAAAATTTGGTCAAACAGTCACATAAGCATAAACCTTGTGTGACTGTGTATTTGCTGTCTTACTCTGTACCATAGGATTTTTGAACATTTGGGGTAACCAAACTGCTAATAAGACCCATCTTTCTCTGAAGAATCAGTCTATCCCACATTCTTTCTGTACTGGGGGATGAATATTTCTCCCATAAAGCATAAGTTGACAGCATAAATATAATTTGGTGACAGATAAATAATTCTTTATAAGAGTTATTGTATTGAAAGATAGTAGTTCCACTGGAACCAGGCAATAAATGCGAACTCCATTTTAGTGAAAAGTGAAATAGATACTTATTTTAAACTTTCCTTATCATAATTCTAGATATGTTAGAAAATGATACTACCAATAGCCAGTGACTTTTTAGGTGTATATCTATACGGACACATGTATTATATGATCACATAAACATTATTTTACTGGTTGAGTGTGGTGGCTCACACCTGTAATCCCAGCACTTTGGGAGGCCAAGGTGGGCCAACTGCTTGAGCCCAGGAGTTTCAGAACAACCTGGGCAATATGGCAAGACTCCATCTCTCTCTCTTTGGTAAAATTAAAAAAAATATTATTTTGCTAGCAGCAAATTATTACTATGATTTCTAAGGGTAATACCAATATTTAAAGTTAATGGTTAATATACATAGATATATTCAGTTTTAGGAAATACATATTTAGGGAAATTCCTTAGTAACTCTCATCTTTAAAAATTTCCACCCGATGTGCATGGGGGTGCATGCCTATAGTCCCAGCTACTCTGGTGGCTGAGGCTGGAGGATAGCTTGAGTCCAGGAGTTCTGGACTGTAGTGGGCTATGCTGATCAGGTGTCTGCACTAAGTTCGGCATCAATATGGTGACCTCCCCGGAGTGCAGGACTACCAGGATGTCTAAGGAGGGGTGAACCAGCCCAGGCTGGAAACGGAGCAGGTCAAAACTTCCGTAGTGGAAGTAGTGATCAGTAGTGGGATTGCACAAGTGAATAGCCACCTCACTCCAGCCTGGACAACACAACGAGACCCCGTCTCTTAAAAAAAAAATTCTACGCAAATCAACTGATTCATTTTGGGTTTGCTTGTATGAGTTGATATATAACTGTTTTACTATTTATTTATTTACTTTTTAAGATAGGGTCTTGCTCTGTCACCCAGTCTAGAGTGCAGTGGCACAATCATGGCTCACTGCAGCCTCAAACTCCTGCACTCAAGTGATTCTCCCATCTCTATCTGCCCTGTAGCTGGGACCACAGGCATGCACCAAAATATCAGGCTAAATTTTCAGTTTTTTGTAGAAACAGGTTCTCCCTATGTTGCCCAGGCTGGGTTTGAACTCCTGGGCTCAAGAAGTCCTCCCACATCAGTCTTCCAAATGGTTGGAATTACAGGCATGATCCACTGTGTCCAGCTTGATTTAACTGTTTTAATTAAGGCCAAAGCTCACGTTTGTCCTTACTCTTTACACACCAGATTATTCTCTGATTTGTGAAACAGTCTCTTCCTTCTCTAGCTCCTTGAGTCAGATGTATCTCTTCTATGTTAGGTAGGGTAATACTTGCTGTTTTAACAAACCAGTTCCCAAATTTCAGTACTCTAAGACAATGAATGCTTACGTTTTCATTGATGTATAGTACCATGCAGTTGCTCTTGGCTGATGAGGTATAATGTTTTACTTCATACAGTCATTTAGGGAACCAGGATGATGGAGGTTGTGCCATTGCCAACACATATCTTCCTGGCTCATTATTCAGCTGGTAGAGAGACACCAAGTCACCTTGGGTGGCTATTCAGTGGGTAGCGAGAGAGAAAAAATACAAAAGTATTCCCACTTCACACCACCTTGGCAGAAAAGTGACCCATATAAATTTGTCCTACATTTTACAGATAAGAATTAGTCATGAGACCCCACTGAGATACAAGAATGGGGGGCAAGTACAGTCCATTACTGGGCAGTTACTTCTTAAAAATAATCTCCCAACTACTGAAGGAGGTCATAAATTTTGGTGGGCAACTAACTTTCCCTTCCTCATTCTCCACTCTTAGCAGTTACTCTCCAAGTCCATTTAAAGGCTTATCCGTATTAAAAATGCATTCATTTAATTGTTACTAAATATTGTAAATGGGCCTGAAAAATGTTCTGTAGACATATGGAAACACTGATTCATTCTACAAGTAGTACAGAATTATGCAAACATACACCAGATGTGATCAGTGGAGTCACTAGGGAGCCATCTGCACAAGATATTATAATATATACTACTACTTTTATGTAACCCTACCTGTTGTAAGCATGATGTGAGGCCTGTAAATATGTATCACCAAACTTGTTTATATAATGTACCTTCTCTAAAAAATAACAATGCTAAAATATATTCTTTCTAATTATCAGGTTTTTCTCAGAACAATAAGATAATGTACCCATGCAGGGAAGCAAAAGGAAATCAGTGGAGTGTATACAGAGAAGACAAATGTAATTTAGTTCCCAAAACATGTAGTTATTAATACCAACGTAAGTCCATTATGTTTTATACATGGATCTGCCAAAAGCTATCGCAGTCAAGTTCTTTTCCATGACTATGCAAGCTACGGGCAAATGAAAACTGAAACTCAGATCTTCCAGTCTTGTGCTGTTTCTTAATCAAGCTGGGATACAGTTTAGATTTTTGTCTTCTCCAAATCTCATGTTGAAATTTTATTTCCAATTTTGGAGGTGGGGCCTAGTGGGAAGTGGATCCTTCTTGAGTAGCTTGCTGCCTTCCCTGAGGTAATGAGTAAGTTCTCACTATATGAGTTTACAGGAGAGCCGATTGTTTGAAAGAGCATAATACCCATCCTCTCCTGCTCGCTGCCTCGCCACGTGACATGCCTGCTCCCCCTTTCCCTTCTGCCATGACTTATAGTTTCCTGAGGCCCTTACCAGAAACAGACGCTGGGACCATGCTTCTTGTACACCCTGCAGAACCATGAGCCAAATAATCCTCTTGACTTTATAAATTACCCAGACTCAGGTATTTCTTTATGGTTATGAAAGCAGACTAACACAAGCTGACATTCTAGCAAGATTAAGGATGACTGGAGCTTCTGTGGTAGAATGCCATGCATTTACTCTGTGGCTTCTTCTGAGTCTGTATTTTAGGCTATGATAAATTAGAGTACCACTGGCTGTAGGGATTAACAGTAATAATACTTTTTTGAAAGTAATTCTGTTCATCTGTTTTCTTGCTATTTAACAAAACCTATTAAAAACATGAGGAGTATCAAACTCACAAGAGAACTGAAAAAAAGATTTCAGGTAGTCATTGCCATATGTAATCTAGTACAATAGTAGTGATTTCTGTCATTTGAAGTCAGATACCAGAAATAGCTTTCTATAATGTTATCCCACTGGATCTTCAGATAATCCTTTGCAGTGCTTATAATTGGCCCATATTACCAATTTTACAGCTGAGAAAATAAGTAACTGAGTAAATGAGAGACAGAGTTGGTATTAATGTTTAAGAATGTCTTATCCTAGGCGATTCCCTTTCTCCATGCTTGTATTTTATTTTAATGAGTTTCAGAACAGAATATATGGTTAATCTAGCATATGGTATTATTAGTGGGTGTATTAAAATTCTCTGGAAAGACAGACTCAATAGGAGAGAGAGGGAGAGACAGATAGGTAGCTAGACAGACAGACAGGTGACAGGGAATTTATTAGAAGGATTGGCTCATGTGATTATAGAGACTGAGAAATCTTGAGATAGGCCATCTGCAAGCTGAAGTACCTGGGATGCTGGTAGCATGGCTCAGTCCAAGTTCCCAAGTCTCAGAATCAGAGATGCTGAATGATGTAAATCTCAGTCTGAGGCCAAAGGCCCAAGAACCCAGGAGGCTGCTGCTTACGTCCTGGAATCCAAAGGCCATGAAACTGAAGTTTTTATCCAAGAACAGGAGAGGAAGTTTTTCACAGTTGCAGCAGTTGGATGGACACATTAGCTTTTTCCTGTTTTTGTTTTCTCTGAACTCCCAGAAGATTGGATGGTGCCAACCCATTGCATAGGTAAGCTAGTACAATAGTAATACTTTCTGTCATTTGAAGTCAGATACTAGAAAGTGCTTTATATAATGTGATCCCACTGGATCTTCAAATAATCGTATATAGTACATAGTATGAGAACGTATTACCAACTTTACAGCTGAGAAGATAAGTGACTGAATAAAAAAGTAAGAAATAAGAGCAAGAAGCCACATTGAGGACAAATCTTCCTTAGTCCTCTTAGACTCACATGCTAATCTCTGAAAACAACCTTAAAGACACACCCAAACACAATGCTTTACCAAACTTCTAGGTACTCCTTAATTCTGTCAAGTTGACACCTAAAATTAACCATCACAGTAAATATTCTTAGATACACCGTAGCAATGGCTGGTTGCTGCATATGCAATTAAGTTTTTGGTGCTGAGGCTTGAATTGGCCATAAAAATGACTGAAACACTTAACCAGTTGTATCTTAGAAGGTTCCCTATTATTGCTCACATATGGTAATTCAAATTCAAGGTTATTTATTATTATTATTTTTTTTTGAGACGGAGTTTCGCTCTTGTTACCCAGGCTGGAGTGCAATGGTGCGATCTCGGCTCACCGCAACCTCTGCCTCCTGGGTTCAAGCAATTCTCCTGTCTCAGCCTCCCGAGTAGCTGGGACTACAGGCACGTGCCACCATGCCCAGCTAATTTTTGTATTTTTAGTAGAGACGGGGTTTCACCATGTTGACCAGGATGGTCTCGATCTCTTGACCTCGTGATCCACCCGCCTCGGCCTCCCAAAGTGCTGGGATTTTTGTTGATTTTTTGCTTAGATGTTCTGTTTAATATTGGGAGTGAGGTGTTAATATTAATTTAATATTAATTTAATATTAATAGTGTTCCCCACTATTATTGTATTGTAGTGCATATCTCTTTTCAGATCTGGTAATCTTTGTTTTATAATTCTAGTTTAGAGTCTCTAGTGTTGGATGCATATGTATTTAGAATTGTTTTATCCTTTTCCTGGATTGATGCCTTTATCATTATAATGAGGCATATATAAGGCATCCATTCAGCAAAAGGATATGCTTTGTCTTTTTAAAGATGTTTTTGACTTTTTAAAGTTTTTTTCATCTAATGTAAATAAAGCTACTTCTTTGCACTTTTGGATTTTTTGCATGCAACATCTTTCCATGCATTTGCTATCAGTCTGTATATGTTTTTATGATAAGGTGAATTTCTTATAAGCAGCAGATAAATCATTTTAAAAATTCAGTCAACATTTATATAATTTTTATGTAGACAATTTAATCCATTTTGTCTAAGGCTAATATTGATCTATCTATATATATATTTTTTGTCATATTGCTAATTGTTTTCTAGCAGTTTTATATATTTTCTGTCCCTTTGTTTTTATATTAGTATTTGTCATTTTGGTTTGGTGGATTTCTGTAGTGATACCACTTGAGTCTTTTCACTTCCTCCTTTGTGTGACTGCTTAACCAGGAGTTTTATACTTTTCTGTGTTTTCATGATGGTAAATATTATCCTTTTGCTTCCAGGTATAGGACTCCTTTCAGCATTTCTTGTGGATTCACTCTAGTGTTTACAAATTCCCTCAACATTTCCTTGTCTGGGAAAGACTTTATCTCTTATTTATTTATAATGGATAATTTTGCTGGATAATATTCTTACCTGTCATGATTTTCTTTCTGTACTTTAAATATAGTATCAGTTTTTCTTCTGCCCTGTAAGGTTTCTGCTGTGAAATCTGATGGGGTTTCCTTTATAGGTGATGAAACACTTTTCTCTTGCTGCTTTTAAAATTTGCTCATTGAGTTTAGACAGTCTAGCTATAATGTGCCATGAAGACGTCCATTTGCATTGTATCTGCTTGAAGATCACTGAGTCTCCTATCTCTGGATGTCTAAAACTCTTACTAGGCCTAGCAAGTTTTCATCTGTTATGTTCTTAAATAGGTTTTCTAATTCTTTAATTCTCTATTTGTTCTCAGGGATACCAAGAATTTGAATATTTGGAGATTTTATGTTGTCCCAAACGTCATGGAGGTTTTGCTCAATCTTTTTTATTGGGTTCCCTTTATTTTTGTCTGACTGAACTATTTCAAAAGACCAGTCTTCATTTTTCCGAGATTCTTTCTTCCATTTGATCTGGTCTATTGTTGAAGCTTTCTAATGTATTTTGTATTTCTTTCAATAAATTCCTCAGTTTCTGAGTTTTTGTTTGTTTTCAAAAATATCTCATATACTGAATTGATTTTCTGAAATCTTTGTATTATTTTTCAGAATTATCTTGTATCTCACTGAGTTTCTTTAAAATTAATATTTTGAATTCTTTATCTGGGATTTTGAGAATTTCTGCCTGATTAAAAATTTATTGCTGGAAAGTCATTGTGTTCCTTTGGAGATGCCATATGTTCTTGCTTTTGAATTTTTTTCTGTCCTTATGTTGATATCTGTGCATCTTGTCATATTGGGGATGGGGATGTCAGGCAGCCAGTCTTCAGGTCCTAATGATGGCAGCAGTGGACTGAGAATTCTGATCTTTATGCCTTAGGGTGGCATACACTGGCGCCTGTGGTGGTGGTTACTGGAGGGCCAATTCTTGGACTTCCAGGTGGCTAATTTGAATGCTGATAGTTGCAGAGATGGACCAGGCAGGTTGTCAATTTATTGGGTCCCTGGACAGCTTGTTTGTGTAGGCAGTGCTAGTAGCATTAGCAGGATGATTCTTGGATCCCAAATCATATACACTGATGTTAGTAGTGGCTGCAGTGGGCTGGGCAGGCCAGTCTCCAAGTCCTTAGGTGGTGCTTGTACATACGTGCCAGATAAGGTGGTAATGGCTCCGAGTTTAAGCCTAACATTAGGCCCACAGGAGCAGTGCAGGTGCCCAATGTGGTAAATTGGTTTGGGCAGTCTCTAGGACCTTGGACTCTATGCTCTATCTTACAGATGGGGGCAAAGCTAGTTTGGGCAGGCTTGTGCTCAAGTGTCCAAAATGTGGGTTGAGGGTGATCCTCAGTACCCAGGTGGAATGCCGGGTGAGGAGTGGTATTAGACCCACTAAGACTATACCACTGGGGAAGCTGAGGCCAGCCTCAGTGGCTACAGCCTAAGTTAGGAGGTGGGGAACACATGTCCCTCTCATGCCTCAGTCATAATGAGTCTCACCTCTGAGCCCTGGCAGTGGTAGCCCATACCTAGCTCACATCTCAGGCCCAGCTACAGGAGCCCCCACCGTAAGTCCCAGTGGTAACTCATGTCCCACTTGTGCCCCCTTATCAGTCCTGGCAGTACTTGCTTCTCAGCACCAGCAGCTGAAGTGGACACCTTACTGGCTTCTCAGCCTTGGCTGCAGCGACCTGTTCCCAGGTGTGGCTCAGTCCCAAAAGCAACTGCCCAAGTTTTCCCAGCACTTCAGTGTAAGCGCTGCTGAGCCCAAGGACAATATGCAGTCTAATGAAGTCTGGGATTAAAAATCATGTTCTGCTGTAGCCAACTATGGCTCAGAAAATGCAGGAACAAGGATAAGCTCTCTCCCTAAAGTGGTTCCATCTCACTGTCTCCTGGCACCTCCCTATGTTACTTTCAGGGCTTGAAAGGTTTGAGGGGCTCTCCTGTTGCCAGGAATTCATGATTCCATGCTAGGGATGTGCACTGTTAGGAATCTCTCACTCATTCTTTCTCTACATTGGGACGTCCCTCCTGGCTCCCAGCTCATACCAGCCAAGCAGGCGGTCTCTCTCTCTCTCTCTCTCTTTTTTTTTTTCTCTTGGTTTTGGTGTTTCCTGTCATTTTCCAGTTGAATTCTAGTGTTATCTCTTGGATTATGTATTTGAAGTGTGATTATCTAGGCACTATTTTGGGTCTTTTAAGTGAAGGAGGCGAAATAAAATGCTTCTAGTCGACCCATTTCTAACCCATAGACGTTAGAAAACTTCTATTTTCTTTGTTAGAACTGTTTAAGACAGAGAAGAACAAAGGCTATTTTTCATTTAGTCAGTCAACAGACACCTATTGAATACTTATAATGTGTTAGACTCTGTGGTAAGAGGTAAAAATTGGAAATTGGTAGGTCATTGTTCGTACTCTAACACAATGAGGTACAGTAGTGGATCTGGAGGAAGTCTGGGAGAAGGAGATCTTCTGTATACTCCTGTGGATCTTTAGCAAAGCATCCAATGCCCAGATTTTTTTCTTCCTGAACCCTCATCTGCAGATGTATCAAAATTAGGAGTTATTCACATGAAAAAGCTTTCCAGGGCTTGATTTATTCCAATATACTCCAAATTTTCCAAGCTCCTCGCCAATTTATAACCACTGTATGGTGTTTTGAATAAGTTGTTCCATGAGAGAAGTGATGTACAAATAGTTTTGTGCAATGTAGAGCTGGAGAAAGGAAATTTCTAGTTGCTATTATGATTATTCTTTCTGTATTTGAGGTGAGCCTAGAAAGACTAAAAGGGTAAAAACAGTTGGGAAAGGGAGAAAGGAGCATTTCAGCCTATGGAAATATAAGCATAATAATTACCACCATTTATGAAGCTTTTATCATGTGCCGAACACATTCCTCAGGTCATAGATACGGAGATAAAGGACACTGCTTACATGAATTTCCCCTGGCTTCCTAGCTAATGCATGATGAAGCTTAGATGCAGCTGCCAGCTTTCTGAAAGGATCCTCCAGAAAGAATGTTCTAACCTCCACAGTTGGTTTCCATAAGGGTGAGCACTTAGGCAATAATGATCAGTTTAAATGCACCAGTGTCACTACTCATTTTGGTTTATAGGGTAAGATGCATAATCAATACATACAACATACACATATAAAATGTATATATGAAAACATGTATGTATAATATGTGTGTGTGTGTAATATATATATATATGTATGTTTATGCACAGAATCTCCACAACCTGGGGACAAAAATTTCTAGTTGTTTATTTTCATGGGCCAATGCATATACATGCAGCAGCTTAGCAGCTGTGCATTAATTAATACCACTGATGAAATGATTCTTTAGGATGAAGATTTCTTCCAAAAATAAGATAGTTTGATTTTTTTGACAGATTGTGATGTGCAATATCTACTTGGTAAGGAGAAAAAAATATATAGTTTCAAAATATTGTTTTACATGTAAATGTGATGTCAAAAATATTCTTTTGTTCTCACTCTTCATACACAGGCCACTCTATTCAGTCCCAAAATCATTATCGAAATCCTTTGACTGTTTGTTATCCACTCCTCAATTTTATTGCATGCATCTTGAAGGAACAAAAGACATTTCAAATATGAATAGAGAACGAAAGTGTAGTTGTCACAGTAGGCCAGGCACCTTATCTAGCTCTCTGTGTGAATTTCTGCCTCACTGCTTGCAGTGACTGTGACAGGCAGGCTTCATCAGCTTGAATATACCACACTGCCTTGATAGCTCATCCTCCTCTCTGTTTGTGACAGATGTTTCCAAGTGCAATAAGATGTGATAAAGAAAAGTGCTAATTTTTCAAAAGGTAAAAATTTCAGACTGAGTAATCTGTATGTGCACTGCACCCAAGTATCGCACTGAGCTTCTTCAAAAGAATTCAACCTATGGAAATATACTCTTACTATATCTAAGGTCAATAAGACACACAAAAAATTCTCAGCAAAAGTTATGTAAAATGAAGCTGTTATGTTTGCACAGATTTCATTTATTTTCACTTTGGTTCCCATGATAAAAACATGTTAATATCATAAGTAGGTGTAACTTTTCCATTTCAGTAAGGTTTTGCTTGAAAGTCAGGGTCATCTTGTGTATTTACCTCCTGATTGGATATTCTGCTATCTTTACAGAAATCACAGGGGAAAAAGAATTTTTCTAAATTGACTTTTGAAAGATATTTCATGCTTCTTTTCCATTCAAATATGGTTAAAAGTTAACCCAATTCAAGGGAAAAGGCAGGAAAGTGTTCATATCCTAATTTGAAAAGACAGGTTTTCAGTGGAAGAAGTTCATCAGTATTCTTCATATATATATTATCACCAGTGAGATTAAAGCTCATGCATTTTAAAACTTCTTCCAGGGCTGCTTTTTCCATTTGCATCCATGTGATAGCTTTTCTTTGGAAGTAGAGCTTTGGCCCAGTGAGTAGCATTTGTCTTTGTAGGATTTTATTTTCCCATTAAATGGCTTTCACATAAAAAATAAGGCAGCTCTACTTCTACACAGTAGTGAAATACGAGAACATTTCTAGGAACAGGACTGGGCAGCAGCGCAGGGTGGGGGTGTGGGGAGAGAGAGGGAGAGATTCAATCAGTCATATTAATTTTATCTAATCATCACAGCATCACAGAAATGGAGAAGCTACTACAAAGGAAGAGAAGTTCTGTTTGTCAGGATAAGACGTTCCATTTTTTTGCAGAATTTGCAGAGTACAGAAATAGTGTTTATATTTGTTGGGAAATCAGAGTTGACAAAGTATTGTTTTGGGCATATCTAGATTTGTCAAGTTGGTGGCCATAATTTTTCATTTATTCTTGATTTGATTATTTCTTAGCTTTGAGAACAGAGGTGTTACTGGTCATGTCAATCATTTCAGCAAGCATACTCTTAGTAGACTAATAAAGTTCTCTTTCTGTTCTTTCAACTTTTAAGCTCTGGGATACATGTGCAGGATGTGCGGGTTTGTTACATAGGTAACACTTAGGTATTAAGTCCAGAATCTATTAGCTATTCTTCCTGATGCTCTCCCTCTCCCCTGCCCCCAGACAGGCCCCAGTGTGTGTTTTTCTCCACCATGTGTCAATGTGTTCTCATCATTAAGCACCCACTTATAAGTGAGAATATGTAGTGTTTGGTTTACTGTTGCTGCATTAGTTTGCTAACAGCTTCCAGCTCCATTCATGACCCTGCAAAGGACATAATTTCATTCCTTTTTATGGCTGCATAGAATTCCATAGTGTTTACGTACCATATTTTCTTTAACCAGTCTATCACTGGTGGGCATTTGGGTTGATTCCATAAGTTTTCTATTGTGAACAGCACTGCAGTGAACATACGTGTGCATGTTATCTTCATAAAACAATGACTTACACTCCTTTGGGTATATATCCAGTAATGGGATTGCTGGTCAAATGGTATTTCTGCTTCTAGATATTTGAGGAATTGACTCAATGTCTTCCACAATAGTGTAACAAATTTACATTCCCCAAAACAGTGTAAAAGCATTCTTTTTTCTCCATAACCTCACCAGCATCTGTTGTTTCTTGACTTTTAATAATTGCCATTCTGACTGGTGTTAGATAGTATCTCTTGTGGTTTTGATTTGCATTTCTCTAATAATCAGTGTTGTTGACCTTTTTTTAACATGTTTGTTGGTAACATGAATGTCTTCTTTTGAGAAGTGTCTGTTTATGTTTTTGCCTACTTAATGGGGTTGTTTGTTTTTTGTTGGAAATTTGTTTAAGTTTCTTGTAGACTCTGAATATTAGACATTTGTCAAATGGATATATTACAGAAATGTTAAGCGTAGCCAGAGAGAAAGGCCTGACCACCAAGAAAGCAAAGCCCATCAGAATAACAGCAGACGTCTCAGTGGAAACCCTACAAGTTAAAAGAGATTGGGGTCCAATATTCAACACTCTTAAAGAAAAGAATTTCTCACCAATAATTTCATATCCAGCTACACTAAGCTTCATAAGTAAAGGAGAAATAAGATCCTTTTCAGACAAGGAAATGCTAAGGGAATTTGCCACCACCAGGACTGTCTTGCAAGAAATCCTGCAGGAAGCACTAAATATGGAAAGAAAAAACTGTTACCAGCTACTGCAAAAATAAACTTAAGTACATAGACCAGTGACATGATGAAGCAGGTACATAAACAAGTCTGCAAAATAGCCAGCTAGCATTATGACAGGATCAA
The DNA here is from genome assembly GCA_004027835.1 of Alouatta palliata. NCBI lineage: Eukaryota > Metazoa > Chordata > Mammalia > Primates > Atelidae > Alouatta > Alouatta palliata. Next base: position 72,804 of record PVKV010003888.1, on the reverse strand, counting down.
ATTCATGTATAACAATATGAACCTTAAATGTAATTGGGCTAAATGCTTCAATTAAAAGGCAGAGAATGGCAAGCTGGATAAAGAGTCAAAACCTATTGATATATTGTATTCAAGAGAACCATCTCATGTGCAAACACACACATAGGCTCAAAATAAAGGGATGGAGGAAAATTTATGAAGCAAATGAAAAACTGAAAAAAGCAGGAGTTGCAATCCTAGTTTTTGACAAAACAGATTTTAAACCAACAAAGATAAAAAAAAAAAAAAAAAAAAACACAAAGAAGGGCATTGCATAATAATAAAGGGCTAGAATCAACAAGAAGAGCTAACTATCCTAAATATATGCACCCAATACTTAGGAGCACCCAGATTCATAAAGCAAGTTCTCAGCGACCTACAAAGAGACTGAGACTCCCCCACCAATAATGTTCTATTTATACTGATTTTTATGCAGCTGACACTATGTTTCTAGGTATTTAATTATTCTCTTAATGTGTTGAGCATTTAAAAGATGTAGAGCTAAATTAAATGATATACCCAGTCAATACATGTAATATATATGTACAATATTATGATTTATGCCATTTAGCTTTTATTTGGCTGTAGAATGCCTGCCTTTGGCAAATTGAAGGTTTCAGTGAAATCTCAATAAATAACATCAATATTGAAAATTAAATTTTAAAGTAGAAGTTATTAGCTTCATAATATGCTACTTCAGCTTTTCTATTTTTATTTTTTAGTTCACTGTTCAAGTTTAGAATAGTGTTAGATTTACAGAGAAGTTTGGAAAACAGTACAGAGAGTTCCTGTATACTCTCCACACAGGTTTCTGTATTGCTAACATGTTATATTAATATAAGTTTTAATTTGTCAGAATTAATGAACCAATATTGTTATACTATTCTAAAAGTTCATATTTAATTTATATTTCTGTAGTTTTCACCAAATGTCCTTTTTCTATTCGAGGATCCTATTCACTATATCACGCTACATTTCATTGTGATGACTCCTCACATGCCATGTCAGTTTCTTTCCGTTTTCCTCTCTTAATTAGACTGAAATTATATTTTTGGGGGACAAAATTGATAGAAGTAAAACAACATTCTCATCACAACATACCAACAATACTACATGCTATTAACATGGCATCCCTGTCAATGTTATCTTTGACACCCGGCTATGGTAGTGTTGACAGATTTCTTCATTTTAAAGTTACGCCCCGCCTGCCATGCTGTATCCTTTGGAAGGCAGTCACTATGTACAGTCCATATATAAGGAATGGGGAAGGATGGAACATACTTTTGAGTAGAGATTGGCTATATAAATTATTTGGAATTCTTCTACATGAGAGGATTATCTATTCTTCTTATTTATTCAGTCATTCATGTATGTCAGTATAGACCTATAAAATTTTAAATCATATTTTAGCTTATTATTTAATACAAGTTTATTTTGTTGCTCAAATTGTTTTAGCTCTGGTCATGGGCATTCTTTTGTTTAGCTACTTTATTCCTTTAACGTAGTACCATCATTGAGAGTTTGTTTGTTATTTGTTTTGTTTTTAGCACTGCAAAATGCTCTGAATACATCATATTTATCTTGACTCAGTCATAGAATCAAGCATTTCTCTATGGAGCCCACCGTCTTTTATTGAGCATGGTATTAGAGTTCAAGATTTGTGTGCTAGTTGTGTTCATAATAACTGAAGTTTCAGTACTTCTAAGCCCTTTCAGCTGACAGATGAAGTATATACTAACAAGCTAAACATGAGTTTATACTGATGTTTCCAATTTCCATCTCTAATCTATTACCACATGAATCATTTCAGATTATCCCCTTGCTAGTGCATAATCTTCCAGTCCAGCAGTGAGAAAGTCTGGCCCTTAACATCTGCCATCCTTTTAAATTCTCTTGATTAGTGTAGCTTCATAATTAGCCTTAAAATTGAATAATGTGAGTCCTGAAGTTTGGTTGTTCTTTAGCATTTTGTTGGCTCATTTGCATTTCCATATAAAATTTGGAATTAGTTTGTTGATATAAAATAGCTTGCTCAGATTGTGATTGTGATTATTGAATAAACAGATCAAATTGGAAGCAAAGTGTATTTTAAGAATATCGAGTCTTCTAAGAACATAAAATATCTCTCCATTTGTTTAGACACCCTTATTTTTTTCATCAGTATTTTGTAGTTTTCTGCATACTAATTCTGTACATTATTTTATACCTAAGTACTTCATTAATTTGGTGGTATTGTAAATAGTATGGCTTTAATTTCAAACTTCAATGGTTCATTGTTTCTATAAAGGAAAGCAATTGAGATTATTATTGATATCGTATCTTCTGACTTGGCTATACTTGCTTATTAGTTCCAGGAAGTGCATTTCGTTGTTGTTGCTGTTGTTATGCACATTCATTAAGGATTTTTGTTCTGCCAATAATGTCATTTGCAAATAAAAAGTTTATTTCTTCCCTCCAACCTGTTCACATTTTATCTTTTTCTTGTTTTATTGTGCTAGCTCTGACTTTTGGTAGAATATTCAACCAGAGTGATAAGATTACTTTACTTTGTCTATTTTCCAATCTTATCATTGACCATGTTCTTAAAAAAAAAGTAGAAGAAATTCCCCTCTGTTTTACAGTATTGAGACCCCTCTATTTTCCAGTATTGAGAATTTTTATCATGAATGGATAAGGGATTTTATCAAATGCTTTTTCAACATCAATTCATATTATCATCTCCGATTTTTTTCTTTTGCATGTATATGTGGTAGATTACATTGTTACATGCTGAATTAGCTTTATATATTCCTAATAAATTCCACTTGTTTCTTGTATAAACTTTTTTTCCATGTTGTTGGACTTCATTTGTTGATATTTTGTGGAAGATTTTTGCATATTATGTTCATGAGAGATTGTTCTGTTTTCTTTCTTTGTAATGTCTTCATCCAATTTACATACTAAGGTAATTCAGGTTTTAGATAATACATTAGAAAGTCTTTTCTCTGCTTCTATTTTCTTAAGGTTGTGGAAAATTGGTATTATATCTTCTTAAGTACTTTGTAGAATTCACCAATGAAAATACCTGGGCCTGGCAATTTTTTTGAGAACCGTATAAAATACTGAATTAATTCCTGTAGAGTGCAATTCAGGTAATCTATTTCTCCTTGTGTGGATTTTAGTCCTTTCTGTGTTCCAAGAAATTGGTTATTTCATCTATATTATCAATTTTTTTTCATGTGTGCCATCACATTTACTTTTCAAATCACACTTAGAACAAAACTGCACATGGTAGTCATTAAAGTTATTTGATGAATGGATGAACACATGAACAGTAGGAAAGCATTTTTCAAATTACAAAACTGAGAAATGAGAACTAACAATCTTAGAGACTAGAGACACTGACTCCATTAAATTTTTTGTCTTTATGTTAATTTTGACTGCTGCTTATTGAACCTTTCCATTTGGCAGTTAAAATATCATTGAGGAAAGATTTTAAAGATTTTTTTTTCCTATTAGTTGTAATGATTTATTAAAGTAAAAATGTATTTGATATATGTATTATTACTAGTTTGTTAAATTATTTCAAAGTTAAGGTTCTAACCAACATCAGAAAACAATGACAATGAGTATATAAGAAACAGATTTAGACATATTAGGCTCTCAGGGATAAAGAAATTTTTTCTTTCTTTTCTGACAGTCTCCCTCTGTAGCCCAGGCTGGAGTACACGGCACAATCTCAGCTCATTGCAGCCCCAACCTCCTAGGCTCGGGCAATCCTCCAACTTGAGCCTTCCAAGCAGCTGGGACCACAGGTGTGTGCTATCTATCATGCCTGGCTAATTTTTATTTGTAGACATGAAGTCTCTCTGTGTTGCCTAGGCTGGTCTTGAACTCCTGGGTTCAAGCAGTGCTCTCACCTCAACCTCTCAAAGTGCTTGGATTATAGTCATAAGCCACCACACTTAGACTAAGAATTCTTATATTTGCTTTGCCACTAAGCTGTTTCTTCAGTACAGGCAGTTATTTAAGCTCTTTTAGAGCCAGGGTCAGCAATCTATGGCAAATCACCTGATTTGGAACGTTTTATTGGAACACAGCAATGCTTATTTATTTATATATTGTCTATGGCTGCTTTTGAAATACAATGGCAGAGTTGCAACAGAGACCGAATAACCCACCATTAATCTGAATAACCTAAAATTTTTTGCTATCTGACTTTTTTTTTTAAGACCTATTTTTATTTTTTTAATATATTTTTTATTGCATTTTAGGTTTGGGGGTACATGTGAAGAACATGCAAGATTGTTGCATAGGTACACACATGGCAGTGTGATTTGCTGCCTTCCTCCCCATCACCTATATCTGACATTTCTCCCCATGCTAGAGTATATATGCATTAGATAAAAATACATATTTTTAAATTATTATAATTTCCTTCATTTTCTTTTAATGGCTTTATTTATTTATTTACTATTTTATTTTTTATTTCCGTAGGTTTGTAGGGGAACTAGTGGTATTTGGTTACATAAATAAGTAGTATTTCCTTAGTAGAAAAATTAATACATTTTAAAGTACCTCAACCAAAAACAAAAATAAGGGAACATACAAACTATTGAGATTAGAAATGAGATTAGAAAAATAAGTAGTATTTCCTACAGAAGTACTTTAAAATGTATTAATTTTCTTGATCTTTTCAAAAAAATCAATTTCTAAAACCATCTTCCCTATTGTTTTTCTATTTTCAATTTCATCGATTTCTACTCCTTTCTATTTATGCACTAAAACTTAGATCCCTCTTCTTTATTTAGTTTTCAAAAGTAAAATCTTAGGTTTTTTATTTTAGTTCTTTCTTATTTTCTAATATAAGCATTTAATGCTATAAATTTCTCTTTATGCATTGCTTTTGGTGTAGCCAACACATTTTGATAATTGGTTCATTTACTTCAACATGTATTTAAAACTCTCTTGAGACTTTTTCTTTGACTCGTAGGTTATTTAGAAGTGTTACTTAATTTGCAAATATTTGAAGAGTTCCCAGCTATTGCTCTATATTTATAGTTTTATTTCATTGTGGTCTGAGAATATGCTTTGTATGATTGCCAGTTTGTTAAGTATGTTAAGACATGTTTTACGCCCAGAATGTGGTTTACATTGGTGAATGTTCCATGTAGGCTGGAGAAAAATATGTCTTCTGCTGTTGCTGAATGGGATATTCTTTTCACGTCAATTAGAACGAATTGATGGACTGTGCTATTACGGTCATTTATGAGATGTCTTTACTGATTTTCCACCTGCTTGATCTAGCAAATGCTAAAAGAAGTACTGACGTCCTCAAATGGGGATGAATTTGTCTATTTCTCCAATCAGTTGTATCAGCATTTTCTTCTTGTATTTTCACATTCTTTCGTGAGTTACATACACATTTATATTATGCTTTCTTCAAAAAATTATTTATAATTATGAAATACTTTTGTTTACCTCTGAATTTTTTCCTTGTTCTGAAGTCCTTTTGTCTAAATGTAATATTGATATTCCAGCTTTTTTTTTTTTAAGAGGGAGTCTCACTCTGTCACTCAGGCTGGAGGGCAGTAGTGTGATCTTGGCTCACTGCAACCTCTGCCTCCTGGATTCAAGTAATTCTCCTGCCTCACCCTCCCAAGTAGCCACCACGCCTGGCTAATTTTTATAATTTTAGTAGAGATGGGGTTTGCCATGTTGGCCAGGCTGGCCTCAAACTCCTGACCCCAGGTGATCTGCCTGCCTCGGCCTCCCAAAGTGCTGGGATTATGGTTGTGAGCCAACGCACCTGGCCTACCCCAGCTTATTAAAATTAGTGTTATCTTTCTCCAACCCTTTGCTTTTAAACTATTAGTAAAGTTATATATAAAGTAGGTTTTTTCAGACAACATATGGTTTGGAAACATTGTTTTTAATCTACTCTGACAAACTTCTTCTTTCACTTAGTTTATTTAAACCATTTATGCATTAAGTGATAATTAACATGGACTAATATTTTTGATATCTAAAACTCTTTTAAACATTTATTGGTTTCCTTCCCCACCTTCTAATTTTTCTGTGTTTAACTGAGAATTTTATAGGATTTCATTTTATCTGCTATCTTAGCATATAAATTATATTACTTTAAAAATTTATTGGTTGTCCTAGAATTTAAAATTTACATTTTTATCTGTTTTGTCCACCTTCAAATAACATTATACTGATTAACATGCCCTGCAAGTACTCTGTAAGAAAGTATTCCCAGTTTCTCCCTCCTTTCCCCCGATATTGCTGTCACTTATTTCACCCATTTATAATCACCCCATATATTGTTACTATTATTGCTTTTAAAAACTGTTACCTCAATTAAAAATTAGAAAAAAGAGATTTTATTTTACTTTCATATATTCATTCTTCAGTGCTTTCTTTTCTTTATGTAAGATCCAAATTTCTGACCTGTTTCATTTTTTCTCTCTGAATAATTTTTTTACCATTTTTTTTGTAAGTCTGCGGGTCATTCAGTTTTTTTCTTTATTCTTCACTTTTGAAGAGTAATTTTGCTGGATATAGAATTCTAGGTTGATGTATTTTGCTTTCATCGTCTCTGATGAAAAGTCCACTTTAATTCTTATTCCTTTGTAAATTGTTTTCCCTGTCTGCATTCTTTTAAGATTTTTTTCTTTGTGTTTGGTATCCTGCTGTTTAAATATGGCACACCTAAATGTTTTTTTGTTTGGTATTTATTATGCTTCATTTTATCTGAACTTTCTGGACTTGTGATGTGGTGTCTGTCATTAACTTTGGAAAGGTCTTAAGTATTTCAATTAAGTGTATGTTACACAGTTATATATTGTCCCACAGTTCTTTGATGTTTGGTCTTGTTTGTTTTAATATTTTTTTTCTTTTTGCATTATAATTTGAAAAGTTTTTATTGACTATCTTCAAATTTACTGATTCTTTCTTCAGTCATTTCAATAATGTTTGGTCATGTTTAAATATTTTTTTTTCTTTTTGCATTATAATTTGAAAAGTTTTGTATTTTATGGCGATATTGCATCTGCTGATATTTGGCGTCTGGATCTTGTCAACCAGGTAGTAAGCATAGCACCTGATAGTTTTTCGACCTATGCCCCCACTCCTACTTTTTGCCCCAGTAGTGCATAACCTAGGTTTTCATAGTATCTATAATTATGTCCATATTTGTTCAATGATTAGCTCCCACTTATAAGTGAGACATGAGGTATTTGTTTTTCTGTTGCTCCATTAATTCAGTTGGGATTCCTCCATCATATTGCTGCAAAGGACCTGATTTCATTCTTTTTATGGCTACAATATATTCCATGGTATATATGTACCACATTTTCTTTATCCAATACACTGTTGTTGGGCACCCGTTATTTCCATGTCTATTCTATTATGGGTAGTGCAGCAATAAGCATATGAGTGCATGTGTCTTTTTGGTAGAATGATTTATTTTCCTTTTGGTATATACCCTGTAATGGGATTGCTGGTTTGAATGGTGACTCTATTTTAGGTTCTTTAAGAAATCTCCAAACTGCTTTCCACAGGGGCTGGACTAATATACATTCCCACCAGCAGTGTATAAGCATTCCTTTTTTCTGCAGCCTTATGAGCATCTATTGTTTTTTGACTTCGTGACAGATGTGAGATAGTATCGCATTATGGTTTTGGTTTGCAATTCTCTGATAGTAAAGTTGAGCATTTTTTCATATGATTGTTGCCACTTGTATGTCTTCTTTTGAGACATATCTGTTTTATGTGATTTGCCCATTTTTAATGGGGTTATTTGCTGTTTACTTGTTGATTTGTTTAACTTCCCTGTAGATTCTGGATAGTAGACCTTTGTCAGATGTATGGATTGCAAATATCTTATTCCGTTTTGTAGGTTGTCAGTTTAGTCTGTTGCTAATTTATTTTGCTATACAGAAACCCTTTAGCACAATTCGGTCCAATTTGTCTATTTCCGGTTTTGCTGCAATCGCTTTTGGGAACTTAGAATAACTTGTTTGCCAAGGCTGATGTTGAAAAGAGTATTTCCTAGGTTGTCTCCTAAGATTCTTATAGTTTGAGGTTTTATATTTAAGCCTTTTATCCATTTTAATTTAGTATATAGTGAAAGGCAGAGGTCCAGCTTCAATTCAGCACATGGCTAACCAGTTATCCTAGCACCATTTATCGAATAGGGAGTCCTTTCCCCTTGCTTGTTTTTGTCAGCATTGTCAAAGAGTAAATGGTTGTACGTGTGTTGCTTTCTTTCTGAGTTTTCTATTCAGTTCCATTGGTCTATGTGTCTGTTTTTGTACCAGTATCATTTTGTTTTGGTTACTGTAGCCTTGCAGTATAATTTGAAGTTGGGTGACATGATGCCTCCAGATTTGTTCTTTTTGCTTAGGATTTTCTTGGATATTCAGGTTCTCTTTTTGGTTCTATATGAATTTTAAAATAGTTCCTTCTAATTCTGTGAAGAATGTCAATGGTAGTTTAATTGGAATAGTATTGAATCTATAAATTACTTTGGGTAGTATGGCCATTTTAATGATATTGATTCTTCCAATCCATGATCATAGAATCTTTTCTCATTTATATGTGTAATGTAATTTCTTTCAGCAGGGTTTTGTAGTTCTCCTTGAAGAGATCTTTCACCTTCTTGGTTAACTGTATTCTTAGGTATTTCATTTTGGGGAGGCTATTGTGAGTGAGATTGTGCTCTTGATTTCAGTCTTGGCCTGGATGTTGTTGGTATACAGAAATGCTACTCATTTTCGTATACTGATTTTATACACTGAAACTTTACTAAGGTCATTTATGAGTTCCAGGAGCCTTTTTGCAGAGTTTTTAGGATTTTCTAGGTATAGAATATGTTGTTCATAAAGGGAGATAGCTTGACTTCTTTCCTATTTGGATCCTTTTATTTCTTTCTCTTGCCTGACTACTTCTGTTCAACATAGTACTGGAAGTCCCAGCCAGAGAAATCAAATGAGAGAAAGAAATTGAATTTTTTAAAAAATTAACTTAACTTTTTTTCTCCTTCTTGTCCCACGATCCTCTCCCCCTTTCTGTGCAATTATGATAATATACTTAAGAATATTTCCTCTCTACTTTGTCTTTTATTCTCTAATTTCATAAAGTTGCTTGATACTATTTGGATATTTCCAGATACTCATACATATGTAGTTTCAGTGATGTCAATGACTAATGAAAGCCAGGGTGTATTTAGTGAACTAGAAAATTGAAACACGAGTTTCCATGACAAGAGTAATAGGTGAGAATGATAATTCAAAGGGTAATATTAATAGCCTTTTTTCTATTCAAAATATCTTGTAAATATTCCATTTATAATATTTTATTTGTAGAATCCTAATACTGGTAAAAAATACTACCTCATTTTAAAAAATATTTTAACCCCTCAGGCGGATTTCTTCAACCATCTGAGGATACAGTTTGTCCTCTCTGTAACCAAATAACCGTTTTCAAAATTTGAAGAAAGTAATGGTCCAGTCTGGCTTTACCATATTAAACATAAAACCAAGTGTTCAGTTAAAGTAATGCCTAAGAGAAATTAAAATCGTAGCTGCCATTTCTGAAATCCTGTTAAAACATATCCAAATATTTAGTGTACTGTAGCATTTACTTGTCCACTTCTCTTACATTTCAAATTTATTTCCAAGTTTCTCTCCTAAAACCTCAAGATAATTCTTTCTTTACCTGTAATTATCTAGATAATTTCTTTCACAGTTAGGTAGATGAAAAGTGTGAGGAAACAGCTTTTGGCTGACATATATAATTCTTATTATTACACTAATGTTGTTATTGTTATCTTTGAATTATAATTGTTGTGGTCTAGGTTTAAATTCCTGTTCCGTAAATTGCCAGTTATATGACCTTTAACAACTTCTCTCTGTCTCAGTTTCCTCATCAGAAAAAGGAAGGCAATTATATTACCTGTTTGTTAGAATGTTATAAATATTAAATTTGCTAATTCACAAAATACATTTCAGAAAAGTGTGTCGGTCATAATAATAATTGCACAACGTGTATTAGCTGCAATTACTGTTTGTTAGTACTAACTATTACAACTGTGTTGGAGGGGATGTAGCATCTCACCTATGAATAGTAGGTCATTTATACTAAATCCTTGAGGAGAGGCAGGCCTATGAAAACACTGCACAATTGTGTCAGGTGTTGTTCACATGGAATACTATAAGACTGGCATGCTTTGGACTTTTGGCAGCTCTAGATACATGTAACTCCTTTTTCCCAGAAACAGGAGTTAGGGAGGAAAGTAAAGAAAGTGGAAAGATCATGAGTCTCAGCCTAGATTTTGTATATGCACATCCTTCATAGAGTTATTTTACCTCCCTGAGCTGTGGTCTCATCATTTGGAAAATAATAACACTCAGAAGTCATGGTGGTTGTGAAGATCAGTGTATATAGACAAGCTTTATATGAAGCAATAGCATTAATAAAAAATTATTCTTTAAACATACGAAGTATACTTCTTTTATAATGTAAAATTTTGTACTAGATATAAACACATAGTATTAATTTTAAAAATCAGATTTTCTTCTTCCGCTTATTTCTTTTTCTATTAACTAAAGGGTAGAATATTCTTATCTGGAATTTACCCAGAGAGATATAAAGCAGAATAGGAAAAAATACCTGTATGGCAAAACCATGCAGTTGTCACATAGGGATGGATTGAGTGAAAGCAAATGAAAAACTAGCCATGTGCTTGTACCTTGTTCCTATATTGGAGGGCTAGAATATAGATGTCTCAAGGCAATGGGTAACTTGGAATAGGTCTGACAAATAAGGTGATGAAGGCACAAATAGAACTTTGAATTTTACAGATGTATGAGCTTAAAAATTTTTTAACTATCTCTTACTAACCTGTTTGTTTGTTTTTACTTTTGAGAGTTCCAGTTCAGTTCCAAAAAGAAAGGACAAAAGAAAAGGACACAGATTTGAGCCAAAGTGCTAGAGGTAGGGTCAAGGCAGTGTCCTCAAGGGCCCAGCTAGAGGACCAACGCGATAACAACTTGAAGAAACAAGGTAATGGCAAAATCAAAGCCACTTAGAAACCTAAAGATTTTTATTTTTCTGTAAATTTTAGAAGGCTAGATTTGGTTTTATAATTAGTAACCCCTTATAGCAAGTAGGAAACAGTACCCCAGCTCCACGTATGTCATTCTGGACACAAATAGTACTTTCACTCTTCTAAAATCACAAATATATATAAAAAACTGAGGGCTTCCCAGTGGAATAGGGGCTTGGAAAGAAGCATCTTTAAACAAAGGTAGGCATGTTTTCGATGTCCATAACTTTTTTACTCAAGTCTTAATATGTTCCAATGAAGTGTATGTCATAGAATCTTCTTGCCTCATACCAGTGATGATTTTTCAGCCTTGGCTCAATACTAGCAGCACCAAGGGAACACTGAAAATACCACAATGTTCAGACTCATTTAACTGTTTCGGAATTGGTATTTTTTAAAGTTTCCAGGTGAACCAATATAAACTTAGGTCTCTGAACTACTACCTTATGCTCTTAGACCTTTGTTCTCAGGTTTTAACTGGAAATTTATCCCATTGTCTCTAGGGTGGCCCTTTGTAACAATGAAGGATAGCAGGCCATGGGTATTCTAGAAGAGTCCTTCAAAAGTTTGAAAATAAATCAACCCTTCAGTCTCTTCTCTCACATGACTCAAACTAGTGCCTCATACTTTGCCTCTTAGAAGCCTTTCCATTCTTATTACTTTTGTAATTCTCAGGAGAAATTCTTACAATGTTAAATCTCTTGAAAAGTGAAAGACAGAAATTTGAATAAAAAGCAGCTTTACTTCAATTATAATGGCAACATTTATCAACAATTACCTTTAATTCCCTGTAAACACATTCTTACAGTGTATTAAACATTTCACTATTCTTTGAAGCAGTGATTGCCTATCAGTCCTCAGTTTACATTCTGTTGTTATAGTTCCACATCTCCCCAAAACTTAATATGGAGATTTTCTTAGTTTTGCAAGGTCTTTTTTTGAGAAGAAACTACTTAAACTTTTTTATTAAACTTAGTGTGATAAGACAGGGCATTATTGAGGAATAAGTTTCAAGGAAAGATTTTGTGAAAAACTCATATGGACGTTATTAATTACTGTAACACTTAGGTACACTGGATTCCTGGTTTAAATTCTGCCTAAAGCTTGTCAAGTGGAAGTAAAGCAAGGAGAGAAAAGTATCTTAAATTTAAACCATCAGATGAAAAGTAACATTTTTCCCCAAAGCAATGAACCATTTAATTTCCACCAATGTTATCTGCGAAAAAATATCCTGTAATATCAATCAAATAAAATTAGAAATGAGAACAAGCACTTAGTCTTCAGTGATGCCAAAAATTCTGGCTCAGGGAATTTAGAGTGGAAACATTAATCTTAAAATAGTCTTGCATAGTATTTTTGCTTTTTTAACTAAATTTAATTTGGCAGAAGATTGGAAAGAATGCTGTTTGAGAATTTAAGATTTGCTCCAAAGTCAACAAAAGTATGTAAGCTGGGCAAGCTCAGTATTATGAAGGGGTAGGCAGCTGATCCCAAAATGAAGAGTAGATAAACTTTTAAGATGTCAAATGAATGACATTTGCAACTTACTACATTTGCAGTTGCAACCTACTTATACTTACTTAGAGTTGTAACACACTACACTTACGCTAAGTTTTAGGTAAGAAGGCACATAAGCATGTATACATGTGAGCATGCAGATATACACACTTAGAAATAAATTTTGTTTTTTAAGCTAGTCCTACAATAAAACTTTTAGATACTGTCTGTGTGATGAGGCAAAGGAAATTGAAGAATCACAATATTGTGATTAAGATAACTAGTCAAAATGAAATATTTTCACATAAGTAAAAATACCAAACTAAGTAAAAACCTATGTTATGTCTAAAAAATTATATCTTGGTTGGTTCATGAGAAATTGATAAACTTGAAGGGGTTCTATTTAATGTGGGGTCTAGCTTGTATGTGGGAATGGAGAAAGCATATAAACTTACTTTTATGATTTATAAAATTAAGTTATAAAAGTTATTGTGATCACTGCAAAGTCCTTTGAACTGACTGCACCATGGATTACACCATAGTCAAGCCATAGTGACCCTTGTGACTTGCACATATAACTCCAGATGGCCTCCTGGAACCAGAAAGTCTGAGGTAGCCGGAAAACTGCAAAAGGAGAGGAATAGCTAGCTCCTGCAGTGCCTGATTAATCAACCTTGCAACATTCTGCCATTGTTCCTGCCTCAACTGATAAGCCAACCATGTGATGCTGGGCCTTGGACCTTTTGACACCTCCCACCAGTGGCTCCCACCCTCCAGCTTGCAAAAACCACCCTGAACTGTAAGTTCTGTAACTTTCCACTGCCTACCCCAAACCTATGAAACCAACTCCTGTCCCACTACCCTCCACTGACTCTCTTTTCGGACTCAGCCTACTAACACTCAGGTGAATAATTTCTTCATTCAAAGCATGCCTAACAAATTGGTGCTGAAACCCAGGACAAGGGTATTCCTCAGGGAGACCAGCCCCCTGTCCCCACTCTTCCTCTGTGAAGAGACCCACCTGTGAACTCAGTGCATCAGACCAGCCTGACAACCTTCTTGCCACCTTCAGATCAGGTAAGGAGTCTCTCCCTCTCTTGCTCGTCATTTAAATCCTTTTCCTTCTAAGTAAAGGAGACAAGTCTCTCCCTCTCTCTCTCTCTTCCCTTAAATCCTTCTCCTTCTAAGTAGAGACAAAGGAGACACTCTCTATCTGTGCACTCAAAAACTCCATTGTTGGTCACGAACTCAGGAAGACAGTCTTCCCTTGGTGTCTGGTCAATAGTAGGGATGACTGCATTGACGACTTGCCCACAGTACAGCCCAGGACTCAGTCAAGGACGCCTACTGAAAACCCTGGTAGCTACTCTCCTCCCATTCTCCTCATCTCCACTTCTTAATACTTATCTCCTTCGCTATTGGCAATATTCTGCCCTCTATTCTTCTGTCTTCACCTCTAGCCCACATCCTAAAAAACTTAAAACCTCTTCAACTGTCACCTGATCTGAAACCTAAATGTATCATTTTTCCTGCAATACAGCCTGGCCTCAGTACAAATTAGACAATGGTTCCCAATGGCCAGAAAATGGCACTTTCTATTTTTCTATTCTGTGGGACCTAGACAATTTTTGTCAGTGAAAGGGCAAATGGTCTGAAGTGCCATACACCAGGCATTTTCTTACACTCCAATCCCTCCTTAATCTCTGCTCTCAATGTAGCCAGTACCAAATTTTCCTTCTCTCCCTTCCATTCACCCCTTCTGCCTCTGCCAGTAGCTCAGAATCCTTCTTGTCCATCAACCCTTCCGAATTTTCTCCTCCCTCCTCTCCAAAGCAGACCCTAATCCAGGCCCTAACCCCTGCACCAAGCCTCCCTCCTCTTCCTCTGTCTGCAACCCACCTCCTTATGCCCCTCTTATCACCTCCCCACCTCATACCCAGACTGGCTTACAGTTTAGTCCTGGGACTACCTCCCCCGCCCCTGTCCAACAAATTCCCCTGCGCAAAGTGGCTGAAGCTGAAGAAATCGTCTAGGTACACGTTCCTTTTTCTCTGATCTCTCTCCAATCAGTCAGCTAGCTCTAGGCTCCTTCCCATCAGACCCCACCAAGTATATACAAAAATTTCAATACTTAACCCAGTCTTACGATCTCACCTAGAGTAACTTAAATGTCATCCTTACTTCTACTCTCACCCCTAAAAGATGCTTAACATGCATTTTATCATCCAGTCAGCCCTGACATTACAAAAAAGCTACAGAAAGAATCTAGCCCTCAAATCCCATAACAGGAGTTAATCAACTTCACCTTCAAGGTGTTCAGTAATAGGGAAAAAGCTGCCTCTGCCATAAGACAAACCCCAGCCACACCACCGGCTCACAAAGACTTCAAAGCACTCAGACTACAGCATCCAGTCACCCTTCCCGGACCTTGCTTCAAGCGTCAGAAACCTGCTCACTGGGCCAAGAAATGCCCACAGCCTGTGATTTCTCCTAAACCCTGCCCTGTCTGTGCAGGGCCTCCACTAAAAGTCAGACTGTCCCACTCACGTCACTGCTCCCAGAGTTACTGGAGCTCCAACGCAAAGCTACCAGACCAAATTCTTCCCAGTCTCCTCAGCTTGGCAGCTGAAGACTGATGCTGTCTGAACATCTTGGAGGGCCCCCGGACCATCATGGACACCGAACTTCAGGTACCTCTTATGGTGGAGGGTAAGTCCATCCACTTCTTAATCAACATCAGGGCCACCCACTCCATGCTGCCTTCTTTTCAAGGACTTGTCTCCTTGACCTCCATAACTGTTGTGGAGATTGATGGCAAAGCTTCCAGGCCTCTCAAAACTCCTCAAGTCTGGTGTCAGTTAGGTCAGCAGTCCTTTCCACATTCTTCCCTGATCAGTCCCACTTCTTCAGTTCCCCTGTTAGGCCAAGATATCCTAATAAAATTGCCTCCTTAACTATTCCTGGGCTACAGCCACACCTCATTGCCACTCTCCTCCTGGAACCCATGCCTCCCTCAGTAGCTCCCGCTATGTCCCCCTACCTTAACCCCAGGGTGTGGGACACACCACCTCCCTATCTGTTGCTACAAGTCACTCACTCTTTGTAATCCCCTTAAAACCTAACCACCCTTATTCCGCCTAGTGTCAGTACCCCATCCCAGCACAAGCCTTAAAGGGCCTAAAGCTTGTTATTACTTGCTTACTACAACATGGCCTTTTGGTTCCCACTAACTCTCCCTACACCATCCCCATCCTACCCATCCAAAAAACCAGACAAGTCCTACAGGTTAGTCCAAGACCTTCCCCTTATTAATCAGATAGTGCTACCCATCTGTTTTGTAGTGCCAAACCCTTATACTCTCTTGTCCTCAATATCCCCTACTACAAACCATTATTCCATCCTGGACCTCAAAGATGCTTTCTTTACTATCCCTTTGCACCCCTCTTCCCAACCTCTTTTTGCCTTTACTTGGACTGACCCTGACACCCACCAGTCCCAGCAGTTAACCTGGACCATTCTTTCTCAAGATTTTCGAGATAGCCCTCATTACTTTAGCCAAGCCCTCACCCGAAACTTACTCTCACCCTTCTGCTTCCTACCTCATACAATACGTTAACAGTCTCCTCCTTTGCAGCCCCTCTTATAAATCCTCTCAACAGGACACCCTCCTACTCCTTCAACTTCTAGATTCTAAAGGATACTGAGTATCACCTTCCAAAGCTCAAATTTCCACCCCTTCCATTACCTATGTATCTCAGCATAATCCTCCATCAGCTTGCTGATCATGTCCACTTAATCTCCCAAACCCCAATCCCCTCCACTAAAAAACAGCTTCTCTCCTTCCTAAGCATTGTAGAATACTTTTGCTTCTGGATACCAGGTTTTGCCCTCCTAACCAAACCATTTTATAAACTGACAAAAGGAAACTTACCTAACCCATAGGCCCCAAATCCTTCTCCCATTCTTCCTTTTGTTCTCTAAAGAAGGCCTTAGAAATGGCCCCTACACAAGCACTCCCCAATTCCTCCCAACCCTTTTCCGTTCACATGGCAGAAGTGAAAGGCTGTGCAGTCGGAGTTCTTACACAAGAGCCAGGCTCACGACCAGTCACCCTCTTGTCTAAACAACTTGACCTCACAGTCCTAGGCTGGCCGTCATGTTTATGCTCTGTGGCTGTAATATTCCTAGAATTCCTTAAAATCACAGACTAAGCCCCACCTCCTCTGTAGTGCTCACAACCTCCAAAGTTTAGTTTCCTCTTCACACCTCACACACTTAATTTCGGCCCTTCCCCTTCTCCAGCTTTCTGCACTCTTTACTGAAACTCCCACAGTAACCATTGCTCTTGGACCTGACTTCAAACCAGCCTCTCACTTAATAAATACCCAACACAAACCCTGATCCGCATGATTGCCTCTCACTAACCCACATAGCATCCTCCTGCTCTTCCCATATTTCCCCCTTCCCAATCCCAGACCATACATGGTTTACTGATGGCAGTTCTTCAAATTCCAGTTGGTTGGCACTGGCCAAAGCTGGTTATGCTGTTATATCCCACACATCTATTATTGAGGCTGACACACTCGCCACCCCCCCAACCACTTGTCAGCAAGCTGAATGAATTGTCTTAACCTGTGCTCTTACTCTTGCCAAAGAACTACATGTAAATATCTTTACTGATTCTAAATATGCTTTCCACATCCTACAGCACCATGCTGTCATATGGGTCGAAAGTTTTTCTCATCACACAGGGGTCCTTTATTATCAATGCTCCCTTAATAAATACCCTCCTTAAGGCTGCTCTCCTCCAAGCCAAGGCAAGAGTTATCCACTGCAGAGGACACTGAAAACCGTCACATCCTATTGCCCAAGGAATTGCATAGCCTTAGCCAATAAAACAGACAAAGAAGCAGCAGACACCCCAGTATCTCCCCCACAAGGCCAATATTTTTCCTTCTATCTCCCCGACCTGTTCTTCCTCTGAAAACTCGCTTTACCAGTCCCTTCCTACCTAAGAGAAATGGTTCTTAAACCACAGGAAGTTCCTCCTCCCTGCCTCACAAGCTCGCTCTATCCTCATGTCCTTTTATGACTGCTTCCATGTGGGATAAAAACTCCTATCTCATCCTTTAGAACCCCTCATTCCTTTTCCATTATGGAAGTCCATCCTCAAGACAATCACATCTCAATGTTTTGTCTGTCACTCTACTACTCCCCAGGGCTTTCTCAGACCCCTCCTTTTCCTACACATCAGGCCTGAGGATTTACCCCTACACAAGATTGGCAAATAGATTTTACCCATTTGTCATGTGTCCAAAAGTTCAGATACCTCTTAGTTTGGGTTGACACCTTTACTGGGTGAGTTGAGGCCTTTCCCACTTTCTGAAAAAGCCACTGCAGTCATTTCTTCCCTTCTAACAGACATAGTTCCCCAGTTTGGTCTCCCCACTTCCATACAGTCTGACAACAAACCAGCCTTCATTAGCCAGATCACCCAAGCAGTTTCCCAGGCCCTTGGCCTATATTGCCCCACCTTTCTGCTTGGGCCCAGCCTTATTCCAGACACCAGCCCTCCAATAGGCTAGACATGAAATCCACCAGACTGCTAATTTCCTCTTACCCACTCCAAATACCTGGCCATGTAAAGACACCCTAGCCAGAAGGTCAGTTCTAGTTAAAAGCCTAACCCCTCGATCTTTACAGCTTCAGTGGACAGGACCCTTCTTGGTCATCTACAGCACCCCAACCACTGTCTGTCTACAAGACCCTTTCCAGTGGATTCATCATTCCAGGATAAAGCTGTGCCCATCAGACAACTGGTCTGACTCCTCTGCCTCCTCCTGGAAGTCACTAGTACTCTCCCCCATGTCTCTTAAATTCACTCACATCCCCGAAGTACAAGAATAACCCTATATAAAATTAACTTTACTTAAACCACACCTCAGAAAGTTGCTCATATTCACTGTACTCATTTACTTTTACATGCCCTGATCTTGTTTACATTGCAGGTTTACACTTTTCCTCCAAGCAATTACAGCTGATATTTCATGGTTTCACCCTCAAGCTGCCACCCTTGACTCTTAGAGTTGATAGATAACCTTCAGTGGCAGGGAACTCTCCGACTCCTGATGAAGTCCTCTTCTTTTCTTTTATACTCACTGTTAACCTCACTCCTGTTCTCCTGCTACCCCTTACCCTTCCCTAATTACCTCCAACATACTATCAACCTAACCCAGTCCCTCCTATTTCAAACCCTTCCTTAGCCAGTGATTTCTGGCTATGCAATTCCCTCTCCTCTTCCTCCTACGTAGCCATCCCCGCCCTACCAGCAGACCTGGCAAACTCTCCTGTCGCTTTACACCTCCGGACTTCCTTCAATAACCCCCACCTGTATCCCCCAGAAAAACTCCTCCACTTCCTAGAAAGATTGAACAAAATACCCCAGATATCTCATACCAACAGGCTACTGCTCTTCTTTGCACCTACCTGCATAATTTCCCTCTTATGTCAACTCTACACCCCCCATTTTTGGACTATAAACCAAAAAACCATTTTAACCACACAACTATCCCTGTTGCTGTTCCCTTGCACATTTCTCTGCAATCACCTCATAGAATTCCCATAGGAGACCTCCCACCCTCTTTGTGTTCATTTATACTTCACTTCCAAGGCCCTGTCACCCACGTTAACCAAGAAATAGGAACATACCAGCTTCGCATTATGGAAAGGCCCTTCCTCATTGCTAGCACTCTTAAGAATGTCAACAGTTTTTCCCTAGGTAGGCATTTACCCTGTCTCTCACTCCATCCTTGACTGCCCTCCCCTTGTTCATCAGACTCTCCTCCAGACCCCTCTTCCGGCCTGCTCATACCTAACCTTGTTAATGAAAGTGAGTGGTTACTCATAGATACCAAATGCTTTCTCACACACTATGAAAACAAGACCTCTCCTTCCACACAATTACCCTATCAAACCCCACCACAATCTTTAACAGCTGTGGCCCTTGCTTGTTCTCTTGGTATCTGGGCATAAGACCCCCAGTCCCCCAAAATACGTTCTCATCTTTTCAGTTTACACTTCCAGTTCTGCCTCAGCCAAGGACTTTTTTTCCTCTGTGGCTCTTCCACCTAGCTCTGCTTTCCTACCAACTGGACAGGCATCTGTACCTTAATTTTTCTTATTCCCAAAATCCAGTTTGCCAACAGAAATGAACACCTCCCTGTCCCTGTTGAAACTCCTACATGACAAAAAAGAGTCATTCAATTGATCCCCTTGCTTGTAGGATGAGGAGTCTCCACTGCTGCAGTTGGGACCAGTATAGCAGGCCTTACTCCTTCCATCACCGCATTCCACAGTCTCTCTAATGACTTTTCTGCCAGCATTTCAGACATAACTCTAACATTATCTGTTCCCCAAAGCCCAAGTTAATACCCTGGCTGCAGTTGTCCTCCAAAATTGTCGAGGCCTCAATCTACTGACTGCTGAGAAAGGAGGACTGCCTATTCCTAAAAGAATGCTGCTTTTATCTAAACCAATCCGGCCTTGTATATGACACCATCAAAAGACTTAAAGACAGGACCCAAAAGCTCGCTACTCAGGCAAATGATTATTCTGGACCGAGGTGGCCACTCTCTAACTGGATATCATGGCTCCTTCCATTAGCAGGCCCCTTAATATCTATCCTTCTCCTTCTCTTATTCAGACTTTGTCTTTCCAACTAATCTCACAATTCCTTCAAAATCATATCCAAGCTATAACCAGTCAATATGGCAAATGCTTCTTCTAACAACCCCACAGTATCACCCCTTGCCCCAAAATCTCTTGCCAGTCTAAATTCTTTCCCATTTTTAGGTTTCCACCCCGACCTTTATCCCGCTCGACGAAGCCCTGAGAAACATCGCCCATCACACCTCTATATCACTCAAAAAAAATTTCACTGCCCCACCTTTTAAAATTATTTTTGCCTTTGTAGTATTAATATAAAAAGACAGGAATGCAAAGTCCTTTGAACTGACTGCACTGTGGATTACACAGGGGCCATGGTGACCCCTGTGACCTGCATGTACACCTGCAGATGGCCTCCCAGAGCCAGAAAGTCTGAGGTGGTAGAAAACTGCAAAAGAAGAATAGCTCCTGCAGTGCCTGACTGACCTTGCAACATTCTGCCATTGTTCCTGCCTCAACTGATAAGCCAACCTTGTGACAATGGACTTAGGACATTGTGACAACCCTCCGATGACACCTCCCTCCCTGGCTTGCGAAAACCACTCTGAATTATAAATTCTGTAATTTCCACTGCCTACTCCAAACCTATAAAACCAACTCCTATTCCACCGCCCTCCACTGACTCTTTTTGGACTCAGCCCACTCACACCCAGGTGAATAAACAGCTTTAGTGTTCACACAAAGCCTCTTTTATCTCAGTTACAACAAAAGCTTATGAAGACAGGCCTCTTGGTTTAAGAATCTGTGTAGATATTATGTTTTTTCTTCCCAGTGCTATTTTTCACTTTTCATATTCTGATTATCTAACTACTTTCACTTTATAATTAAAGCAAAATGGCCACATATTTTTACAAATGCTGTATCTGGCCAAAGCCTCAAATTTAGCTTTTTCAGATTGCTACAAAAAAGAACTGATGCCAGTACAACTGAAACTGTTCCAAAAAATCAATCAGGGAGAAAGAATTTCTTCCTAACTCATTCTACAAAGTCAGCATCATTATGACATGAAAATCATGCAGATATTTATACATAAAAAATCTTCAAGGTCAATATTCCGAATGAACATTGATGTAAAAATCCTCAACAAAATACTGGAAAAATGAGCCCAGCACCTCCTCAAAAAGCTAATTTACCCCAATAAAGTAGGTTTTATGTCTAGGATGTGATATTGGTTCAACATACACAAATCAATAAATGTGACTTACAA
The DNA here is from genome assembly GCA_004027835.1 of Alouatta palliata. NCBI lineage: Eukaryota > Metazoa > Chordata > Mammalia > Primates > Atelidae > Alouatta > Alouatta palliata. The sequence goes on along the minus strand of PVKV010003888.1, from coordinate 51,262 downwards.
CAACAACAAAAAATATGCATTTCAATAGATGCAGTCAAAGCTTTCAATAGACCAGGCATTGAAGGAACATACCTCAGAATAACAAAAGCCATCTATGACAAACCCATATTAAACATCATACTGAATAGGCAAATGATAGAAGCATTTTCTCTTGATAAACAAGACACTCTCACCATTTTTATTCAACATAGTACTGGAAGTCCTAGCCAGAGCAACGAGGCAAGGGAAAAAAATAAAAGGCAAATCAAAAAAGATATCAATTATCTATCTTTGCTGACAATATAATTCTTCTATACAAAGAAAACCCCAAAGACACCATGAAAAGGTTCCCGGAACTAATAAACACGTTTAGTAAAGTAAAGTATGTTTCATACTGCTGATAAAGACAAACCTAAGACTATGAGAAAAGAAGAGGTTTAATTGGACTTACAGTTTTGCATGGGTAGGGAGGCCTCAGAATCATGACAGGAGGTGCAAGGCTCTTCCTACATGATGGCAGCAGGAGAAAATGAGGATGACGCAGTAGCAGAAATGCCTGATAAAACCATCAGATCTTGTGAGACGTATTCACTACCACAAGAACAGCAACAGGGAAACCAATCCCATGATTTGAATTATCTCCTTCTGTGTCCATCTGAAAAGATGTGGGACATATGGGAGTATAATTCAAGATGAGGTTTGGGTAGGGACAAAGCCAAACCCTATCATTCCACCCCAACCCTCCAAATGTCATGTCCTCCCATTTCAAAACCAATCATGCCTTCCCAACAGTTCCTCAAAGTCTTAACTCATTTCAGCATTAACCTAAAAGTCTACAGTCCAAAATCTCATCTAATACAAGGCAAGTCCTTTCCACCTATGATCCTGTAAAATCAAAAGCAAGCTAGTGACATCCTAGATACAATGGGGGTACTTTGTATTGGATAAATACAGCCCATCCAAATTGGAGATATTGGCCAAGACAAAGGGGTTACAGGATTCATGAATATCCAAAATCCAGTGGGGAAATCTAATTTTAAAGCTCCAAGATGATCTCCTTTGACTCCAGGTCTTACATCCAGGTCACACTGATGCAAGAGATAGGTTCCCATGGTCTTGGGGAGCTCCACTCCTGTGGCTTTTTCAGGGTAACAGCCTCCCTCTCAGCTGCTTTCATGGCCTAGCATTGAGTGTCTGCAGCTTTTCCAAGCAAACAGTGCCAGTTGTTAATGGATCTACCCCTTTGGGTGCTAGAGGACTGTGGTCCTCTTTTCACAGATTTAGTAGGCAGTGCCCCATCAGAGATTCTGCGCTGGGGCTCCGACCCCACATTTCCCTTCTAAACTGCCCTAGCAGAGGTCCTCCATCAGTACCCCACCCCTGCAGCAAACTTCTTCCTGAACATCCAGGCATTTCTATACATCTTCTGAAACCTAGGTGGAGGTTCCCAAACCCCAAGTTTTGACTTTTGTATACTCATAGGCTCAACACCACATGGAAGTTGCCAAGGCTTGGGACTTGCACCCTCTGAAGCCATGGCCCGAGTTCTACAGTGGCCCATTTCAGCCACAGCTGGAGCAGCTGGGATGCAGGGCATTAATTCCTAGGCTGCACACAGCCTGAGGACTCTGGGCCCAGCCCACAAAACTATATTCTCCTAGTCCTCCAGGCCTATGATGCCCTGGAGAAATTTCCCCTATTGTGTTGGGGATTAGCATTCGGCTCCTCATTACTTATGCAAATATCTGCAGCCAGCTTGAATTTCTCCTCAGAATTGGGTTTTTCTTTTCTATCACATTGTTAGGCTGTAAATTTTACAAACTTCTATGCTCTGCTTCCTTTATAAAACTGAATGCCTTTAACAGCACCCAAGTCACCTCTTGAAAACTTTGCTGCTTAGAAGTATCTTTCACCAGTTACCCTAAATCATCTCTCCTAAGTTCAAAGTTCCAAAAATCTCTAGGGCAGGGGAAAAATGCCACCAGTCCCTTTGCCAAAACATAATAAGAGTCACTTTTGCTCCAGTTCCCAACAAGTTTCTTATCTCCATCTGAAATCATCTCAGTCTGGACCTTATTGTTTATATTGCTATCAGGCTTTTGGTCAAACCCAGTTCAAAAGTTGCTTCCACATTTTTGGGAATGTTTTCAGCAACACCCCACTCTTGGTACCAATTTACTGTATTAATCTGTTTGCATGCTGCTGATAAAGACAAACCAGAGACTGGGAAGAAAAAGGGGTTTAACTGGACTTAACAGTGCTGCATGGCTGGGGAGGCCTCAGAATCATAGCAGGAGGCAAAAGGCACTTCTTAAATAGAGTCAGCAAGAGAAAATTAGCAAGATACAAAAGCAGAAAACCCTGATGAAACCATCAGATCTCGTGAGACTTATTCACTATCATGAGAACAATATGGGGGAACCACGCCAAGATTCAAATGATCTGCTACTGGGCCCCTCCCACAACACATGGAAATTATGAGAGTACAATTCAAGATAAGATCTGGGTGGAGACAAAGCCAAACCATACCACCTAGAAATTCATCTAAGCAAAAAAGAGAAAAGGCCATACTGCCAAAAGCAATGTACAGATGCAATGCTATCTTTATCAAAATACCAACATCATTTTTCACAAACTTAGAAAAATCTATTCTAAAATTCATGTGAAACCAAAGGAGAGACTGAATAACCAATGTAATTTTAAGCAAAAAGGACAAAACTGGAGCCATCATATTGCCCAACTTTATACTATAAGGACAGTAACATAAACAGCATGATACTGGTAGAAACACAGACATGCTGACCAGTGGAACAGAATAGAGAACCCACACACCTACAACCATCTGATTTTAGACAAAACTGACAAAAAAAAAAGCAATAGGGAAAGGATCTCCTATTCAATAGATGGTTGTGGGATAACTGGGTAGCCTGCAGAAGAAGAAAACTAGACCCCTGCCTTGCACCATATACAATAATTATCTCAAGATAAATTAAAGATTTAAATGTAAGACCTCGAGCTATAAAAATCCCAGAAGAAAACCTAGGAAATACTCTTCTCCATATCAGTCTTGGCAAATTTATGACTAAGAAACAAAGAGCAATTCAAAATAAACAAAAATTGAGAAACAGGACCTAATTAAGCTAAAAAGCTTCTGCACAGCAAAACAAATTATCAACAGAACAAACATAACCTAAAGAATGGGAGGAGATATATGCAAACTATTCATCTAATAAGGATCTAATACCTAAAATATGCAAGAAATCTAAACAAATCAGCAAACAAAACAAAAAACATTTAATTTCAAAAATGGGTGAATGACATGCACAGACATTTCTCCAAAGAAAGCATAGAAGTGTCAAATAAACATATGAAAATACTCAACATCTCTAATTTTCAGAGAAATGCAAATGGAAACCACAATAAGATCACCATTTCACAAAAGTATGAATGGAGATTGTTAAAAAGTAAAAAAATAGATTCTGATGAAGCTGTGGAGAGAAAGGAACACTTATACTCTTTTGGTAGAAATGCAAACTAGTTCAGCCACTGTGGAAAGCAGTTTGGAGATTTCTCAAAGATCTTAAGATGGAATTACCATTCAACCCAGCAATCCCACTATCATATATACCCAGAAGAAAATAATTCATTGTATCAAAAAGACACATGCAATCATATGCTCATTGCTGTACTACTCACATTATAAAGACATAAAATCAACCTAGGTGCCCATCAACAGTGTATTGGTTAAAGAAAATGTGATATACACACACATACACACACATATACATACACTACAAAACTGTGCAATCATAGAAAATAAATCATGTCATTTGCAGCAATATGGATGGAACTGGAGGTTATAACCATAAGTGCACTAATGAAAGAACAGATAACCAAATACCTCATGTTATCACTTATAAGTGGGAGCTAAATATTAGGTACATATGATCACAAACATGGGAATAATAGATGCTGTGGATACAAGATGGGGGAGTCATGAAGGGGAACATGGGCTGCAGAAACACCTGTTGGGTACTTCGGTTACTGCCTGGGTGAAGGCATCATTGGGAGCTCAAGCTTCACTGTCATGCAATATACCCATGCAACAAACCTGCATGTCTTTAACATATAAAATTTTAAATCATAAAATAAAATGTATGTAAGTAGGGCAATTCAGAATGATAACTAAATAGATAACAAATATTTATTAGAATCTCATTGATTCTTTGATGTGTGCCTGAGACTGTTCTAGATATGGGGGGATACAGCAGTGAACATAGACAAAATCATTAGGAGAAAAGACAACAAAGATATGTATGTGAAGTATACAGTCTATTTTGTTGGAGTAAGTTCTAGGAGGAAAAATACAAGGAAAGGAAATAGTTTGTGTAGTATGGTATTGTAATTTTAGAGAGAGTGGCTTCACTAAGAAGAGGGTTGCGATGCAATAAAATCCTGAAATAAGTAATGAAGTGAGCTGTATAAATGCCTGGAGACAAGCACTCCAAAAAGTAAACAGCAAGTGCAAAGGCCCTGAGGCGAGTACATCTGTGCTAGAGACAGCAAAAAGGCTAGTAGGCCTGGTGCAGAGCGAATAAAAGGGAAAATCACAGGAGATGAGGTCAGAAAGGTAATTGGAGAGGGAGGACATAGAATACATAGGACTTACGACTTTGTCTTTATTTTTGTAAAAAACCATTGTGGGAATTTGAAGAAAGGAGAGGTATAATTGGACTTATATTCTAATATAAGATATCCCTGTGGCTGTGGAGGAGGTTCTAGGGTAGAAGGAGGAAGATAGAAAGTATCTGCAGTAATTCAGGAGCAAGATAATGAAGGCAGTAGTGGGTAAGAAGCAAGAATATTTTGGATACATCTTTTTACATGGAGCTGACAGATGTATTGATAAATTGGATATGCAGTACGTGCAATTAATAGAAATCAAGGAGCGCCCCAATGTTTTTTATCTGAACAACTTAAAAATGAAATTGCCATTTGCCAATCAATGTCCTAACATTAAGACAGATGTAAAAATCAAACTGATATGAGATGACAGGAAGTAAGGATAGTCCAAGCGGAAGTTTCCTTGATGTCCATGTCACATTCAGACAACTCTGAGTGTGCACTTTAAGCCCAACACTCAATTGGATAATTTTAACTCCAGCTTCTGAAAGACATTGCAGCCATCTGGAATTGCTCATCAGGACATCTTTATTATCTTTCTAGGCAAGGTGCATGGCCCAGCTGTTCTGTAATTTTACAGTATAGTCAAACGAATCACATGTTGACACAACCATTTTTCCTTATTTTCCTACCAAAAACATTGATTTGTGATTGAAACTCTTTATTTAAATATTAAATTTCTTATAGTAGGGCCTGAATTGGGGTTAACTGAAGTTCCAAATGCAATATTGTTCAAATATTTCTTACATGACTAATAATTGTACTTAGGATTAAAATTTTTTGTTATTTTGCCAATGACAGCAGAAGAGCATTAGATTATCCCTTAACAGAAAACATAAGGAACGAAAGAAATTGATTCAAATTCAACATGTTCTCATTTTTGTGCCAACTTTAAGTACATCTGTGAGAGTGAAAATTTTATTTCCAAATAAAACTGATTTTAGATGAAAGATTTATTTTGTTTTACTCTGCCCCAATAATAGACCATCTGCTCCATGACCTTGCCTTTTTGTAAGTCCAAGAGAACACAGTGTCAGCCACTAAAAAGGAAGGGAGAGAGAAGGCAGAGATAATTACTTCTATCCTCTTTAAAGGACATTGCCTGCTTCTCATAAATATGAGCCCCTTTTCTGTTCCTGTTTCCTATAAACCGTAAAAACAATTGGTCAGTTTTTGCAGAGGTCTCCTCAACGGTTACACATTCATTTAGTGCTAGTACCTGAGTAAACTCCAACATTTTCCATTTTTAAATTGAAAAATATGTGTGTGCCTTTCACTAAAAAAAATAATGAAGTCTTCTTTATTTAAAAATTATATTCTTGTTTGGGAAGAGATATGCTTTCCCATGTTTCTTTTTACTAGATTCAAGAATATTCAAACTCATCCATTTATTCAATAACCACTTTCTGCTTCCTTCCTCCCTTCCTTCTATAAGCACTTATTGAACAGACATTTGTTTATTGGGTAAGGCATTTCCTACATATTGACAATCAAAGTGAATAAATCAAGGTCTGCCTTTAAACAATGTACAGTAAAAAACACTATATAGAAAAATAAGTGCCACCACTATTTTTCCATAGGACTAATATAATACCCCTCTAACTCATTTTCCTCCTTCCACTCTGGATCCCTACAGTCTATTTTGCACAGAGCAGCCAAATTAATTGTGAATGTAGATTAGGTCACATAATTCTTCCCTCCAAAACCCTCAATTGGCTCCCAATGCCCCTTGACATAAATTTCAAGGTCTTTACCATAGAAAGGTCAAAACCTACAAGTTCCTACATATTTTATGTATGTATGTATGTATGTATGAGATGAAGCCTCACTTAAGTCTTGCCCAGGCTGGAGTGCAGTGGCACAGTCTTAGCTCTCTGCAGCCTCCATCTCCCAGGCTCAAGTGATTCTCATGCCTCGGGCTTCCAAGGAGCTGGGATTACAGGAATGTGCCACCACACCCAGCTAATATTGATATTTTTAAGAGACAGAGTTTCACCACGTAGGCCAGGCCAGTCTTGAACTCCTGGCCTCAAATGATCCACTTGCCTCGGCCTCCCAAATTGCTGGGATTACAGGCCTGAGTCACTGCGCCCAGCCAACTCCTACAAGATTTGACTCAACTGTGCCTCTGACTGCTTGCCCCACCCTCACTGTGTTCATGACACATGGTCCTTCTTGCAGTTCTTACAGTTCTCAAACATGTTCCTGCTTCAAGGGCTATGCAACTACTTTCATTTGGCCTGAAATGATTTTCCACTATATTTTCTTATGATCTACTCCCTTCAAGTCTCTTCTCAAATGTCATCACCTTAAAGTCCTTACCTGACTGCCTCATTCCTTTCTAAAGTAATGGAGAATTAGGGAAGGAATCTATTACATTACATTGCTTTATTTGTTATACCATTTTGTACTAATTGACAACTTATTTATTTATTTATTTATTACACATAAACACTCCTCAGGTTGTAAGCTTCATGCAGAAAGAAAGGTTTTTACCCTTTTTTTTTTTTTTTTTTTTTTTTTTTTTTTTTTTTTTTTTTTTTTTTTTTTTTTTTTTTTTACTATTTTTTTGAGATGGAGTTTCACTCTTGTCACCCAGGCTGGAGTGCAGTGGTGCAATCTGGGCTCACTGCAACCTCTCCCTCCTGGGTTCAAGTGATTCTCTTGCCTCAGTCTCCCCAGTAGCTGGAATTACAGATGCCTGCCACCATGCCTGGCTAATTTTTTGTATTTTTAGTAGGGACAGGGTTTCACTATGTTGGCCAGACTGGTCTCAAACTCCTACCTCATGATCCTCCCACCTCGGTTTGCAAAGTGCTGGGATTACAGGCATGAGTCACCACGCCTAACCTGTTTTGCTTACTTTTTTTAGAGTAGTAACAAAGTTTTATATACATATATATATTAAGTTTTTATAGGCACGTAGAGGGTGCTTATATTTATGGGGTACATAAGCTGTTTTGATACAGGCATGCAATGCGTAATAGTCACATCATGTAAAATGAAGTATGCATTCCCTCAAGTATGTAACCTTCATGTTAAAAACAATACAATTATATTAATTATTTTTATATGTACAATTAAATTATTATTGACAATAGTCACTCTGTTGTGCTATTAAATATTAGGTCTTACTCATTCTTTACTATATTTTGTACCCATTAACCATCTCCACCCCACCCCAACTATTCCACTACCCTTCCCAGCCTCTAATAAGCCTCCTCCTGCTCTCTATATCCATGAGTTCAATCGTTTTTTAAGATCCCACAAATAAGTGAGAACATGTACTGTTTGTCTTTCTGTTCCTGGTTTATATCAGTTAACATAATGACCTCCAGTTTCATTCATGTTGTTCCAGATGACAGAATCTCATTCTTTTTTTTTTTTTTTTATGGCTGAATTGTACTGCATTATGTATAAGTATCAAATTTTCTTTATCCATTCATCTGTTGAATATTTAGGTTGCTTCCAAATTCTGGCTGTTGTGAACAGTGCTGCAACCAATATAGAAGTGCAGATATGTCTTTGATATACTGATTTCCTTTCTTTTGGGTGTATACCCGTGACTGGAATTGCTGAATCATATGGCAGCTCTATTTTTAGTTTTTTGAGGAACCTCCAAATTCTTCTCCATAGTGGTTGAACAATCTGCATTTCCAACAAAAGTGTACGAGGGATCCCTTTTCTCCATGTCCTCACTAGCATTTGGCATTGCCTGTCTTTTGAATATAAGTCATTTAGATGATATCTAATTGTAATATTGAGCTGCATTTCTCCAGTGATCTATGATGTTGAGCACCTTTGTATATTCATGTTTGCTATTTGTATGTCTTCTTTTGAGAAATATATTTTGCCCATTTTTTAATTGAATTATTAGATTTTTCTCTTATAGAATTGTTTCAGCTACTTATATATTCTGGCTAATAATCTCTTGGCAGATAGGTCATTGGCAGACGTATTCTCCATTCTGTGCATTGTCTCTTCACTTTGTGGATTATTTCCTTTGTTGTGCAGAAGCTTTTTAACTTGATGTGATCCCACTGCCTATGTTTGTTTTGGTTCCCTGTGCTTGTGGGATACTACTCAGGAAATCTTTGCTGAAATCAATGTCCTGGAGAGTTTTCCTGATATTTTCTTTTAGTAGTTTCATAGTTTGAGGTCTTAGATTTAAGTCTTTAATCTATTTGATTTGACCTTTGCTTATGGTATAAGACAGGGGTCTAGTTTCATTCTTCTGCATATAGATATTCAATTTTCCCAGCACTATTTATTCAAGTGACTGTCTTTTCCACAATGTATGTTCTTAGCAACTCTGTCAAAAATGAGTTCACTATGGGTGTGTGGATTTGTTCATGGTTTCTCTATTCTGTTCCATTGGTCAACATGTCTGTTTTTACATTAGGATCATACTGTTTGGGTTACTATAGCTCTGTAGGATAATCTGAAGTCAGGTACTGTCATTCTTTCAGTATTTTTCTTTTTTATTTGGATAGTTGTGGCTTTGGGGGCTACTTTTTTTAATGCATTTTAGAATTTTTAAATATTTTTGTGAAAAATGTCATTGATATTTTGATTGGGATTGCACGAAATCTCTAGATTGCTTTGGGTAGAAAGAACATTTTAACAGTACAGTTTCTTCAAATGCATGAACATGAAATGTCTTTTCATCTTTTGGTGTCCTCTTCAATTTCTTTGATCAGTGTTTTATCATTTTTATTGTAGTGATCATTAACTTCTTTGGTTGTTAATTCCTAGGTATTTAATTTTATTTTTGGCAATTATAAATGGGAAAGCTTTTTAAATTTATTTTTCAGATTCTTCACTGTTAGCATATGGAACTGCTAATTTTTGTATGTTGATTTGGTACCCTGCAACTTTCCTGAATCTATCTATGAGTTCTAATAGTTTTTTCATGGAGTCTTTAGGGTTTTCCACATATAAGATCATGTCATCTGCAAACAAGGTGTATTAGTCTGTTCTCACACTGCTATAAACAACTACTTTAGACTGGGTAATTTATAAGTAAAGAGGTTTAATTGACTCACAGTTTCACAGGCTGTCCAGGAAGCATGACTGGGAGGCCTCAGGAAACTTACAATCATGGTGGAAGGTGAAAAGGAAAGCAAGCATATTTTATCATGGCAGAGCAGGACAGAGAGAGCGTGTGAAGGGAGAAGTGCTACACAGTTTTAAACAACCAGATCTCTTTCATTCACCACCGTGAGAACAGCAAGGGGGATATCTCTCCCTATGATTCAATCACCTCCCACCATGTCCCTCCCCAACCATTGGAAATTGCAATTTAACATGAGATTTGAATGGTGACACAGAGCCAAACCATATCATTCTGCCCCTGCACCCTCCCAAACATCATATCCTTCTCACATTTCAAAACATAATCATCCTTTCCCAAGAGTCCTTCAATGTCTTAACTCATTCCAACATTTACTCAAAAGTCCAAGCCCAAAATATCACCTGAAACAAGGCAAGTCCTTTCTACCTGTAAGCCAGTAAAATAAAAAAGTTAGCTGCTTCCAAGATACAATGGGAGTTCAGGCATTTGGTAAATAGGCCCATTCCAAGAGGGATAAATTCACTAAAACAAACAGGTTACAGGCCCCATGTAAGTCTGAAACCCAAGAGGAAAGCTGTTAAATCTTAGAGCTCTCAAATAAACTCCTTTGGCTTTATGTCTCAAATCCAGGCCATGCTGATGCAGGGTGTGGGCTCCCAGGACCTTGGGCAGCTCCACCTCTGTGTCTCTGCAGGGTACAGACCCTGTGGCTGCTTTCATGGGCTAGCATTAAGGCCTGTGGCTTTTCCAGATGCATGGTCCAAACTGTTGCTGGATATATTACTCAGGGGTCTGGAGGACAGTGGCTCTCTTCTCACAGCTCCATTAGGCAGTGTCCCACTGGGGACTCTAGGAGGCTCCAAACCCACATTTGTTGTCTGTACTGCCCAAGCAAATGTTCCCTGTGAGGACTCTATCCCTGCAGCAGGCTTCTTCCTGGACATCCAGGCATTTTCAGACATCATATGAAATCTAGGCAGAAGCACCCAAACCTCAACTTTTACCTTCTTTGCACTCACAGGCCCAATATCATGTGTAAGCCACCAAGGGTTGGGGCTTGTACCCTATGAAACAAGAGCCTGAAGTGTACTCTGGCCCCTTATAGCCATAGATAGAGCTGGAATGGCTGACAAACAGGGAACTATGTCCCAATGCTGCACAGAACAATAGGGCACTGGGCCTGGCCCACAAAACCATATTTCCCTTCTAGACCTCTAGGCCTGTGATGGGATGGGCTGCTGTGAAGACCTCTTAAATGTTCTGGAGGCATTTTCCCCATTGTCGTGGCTATTAACATTTGGATGCTTTTTACTTCTGCGAATTTCTGAGCCTTGAATTCCTCCCCAGAATATATCTCCCTCCTTATAGTTAAGCTGCAATTTTAAAAAACTTTTATTAGCTAACTCTCTTTTAAATATAAGTTCCAGTTTCAGGGAATTTCTTTCTTTATGCAAATGAGCATAGGTATTTATACGCAGCCAGGCCACATCTTGAACAATGCTGCTTAGACATTTCTTCTGCCAGATACCCTAAATCATCTCTCTCAAGATCAAAGTTTCACAGGCCTCTACGGCAGGGACACAATGCCACCAGTCTCTTGGCTAAAGCATAGCAAGCATGATCTTTACTCCACTTCCCAATAAGTTCTTCATCTCCATTTGAGACCATCTCAGCTTGGACTTCATTGTCCACATCATTATCAGCATTTTGATCAGAGCAATTTAACAAGTCCCTAGGAAGTGACAAACTTTCCCTCATCTTGCTTTTTCTGAGCCCTCCAAACTGTTCCAACCTTTGCCCATTATTCAGTTCCACATTTCTAGGTATTTTTATAGCAATGTCTCACTTCTCTAGTACAAATTTTCTGTGTTAGTCCATTCTTACTCTGTTCTAAAGAACTACCTAAGACTGGGCAATTTGTAAAGAAAAGAGGTTAAATTGAATCACAGTTCCACAGGCTGTACAGGAATCATGGCTGGGAGGCTTCAGGAAACTTACAATCATAGAGGAAGGTGAAGGGGAAGTAAACATGTCTTACCATGGTGGAGCAGAAGAAAGAAAGTAGGGGGAAGGCTACACAGATTTAAACAAGATCTTATGAGAACTTCCTCACTATCTTAAGAATAGCAATGGAGAAATCTGTCACCATGACCTAATCACCTCCCACCAGGTTCCTGCCCCAACATGAAAATTACAATTTAACATGAGATTTGGGTGGGGACACAGAGCCAAACCATATCATCAGAATTTGACATCTTTCTTTTCAGTTTGGATACCCTTTATTTCTTTCATCTGATTCCTCTTACTGGGATTTCCAGTACTATGAAAAATGTTTTTTCAGTATCAATTAAAACAAAATACTAGCAAACAGAATTCAACAATACTTTAAAAAGATCATTTGTCATGACCAAGTGGTGTTTCTCCCAGGGATGCAGGCATGGTTCAATACATGCAAATCAATAGTGTGATGCATGTTTTGCTTAAATTTGCATTTTCAGTCTCTAGAAGTAGGCCTGGCACAAAGGATGTATTAGTTTGCTCTCATGGTGATACAAGAGGTGGGTTACCATGGCCTTGAGCAGCTGTACCCCTGTGGCTTTGCAGGGTGTATCCCCCTGCCATGGCTGTCTCCACAGCTGGTGTGTCTGTGTCTTCCAGGCACACAGTGCAAACTGTCATAGAATCTACCATTCTGAGGTCTAGAGCATGGTTGCCCTCTTCTCACAGCTCCACTAGTGGGGTTAGTGCCCAAGTGGGGACTCCACCATGTGTAGGGGCTCCAATCTCACATTTCCTCGCTGTACTACCCTACTAGAGGTTCTCTATGAGAGCTCTACCCCTGCAGCAAAGTTCTGTCTGGACATCTAGGAGTTTCCATACATCCTCTGAAATCTAGGTGGAGGTTCCCAAACCTGAATTCTTGAGTTCTTGACCTGCAGGCCCACTACCATGTGTAAGCCACCAAGGCTTGGAGCTTGCAACTTCTGAAGCAATTGCCTGAGTTGTACATGGGCCCCTTTTAGCTGTAGCTGGAGTACAGAGCACCAAGACCCATGACTGTACAGAGCAGAAGGTACTGAGACCAGCCCATGAAGCCATTTTTCCCTTCTAGTCCTCCAGCCCTGTGATGGGAGGGGCTTCCATGTCTCTGACATGCCCTGGAGACATTTTCCCCATTGTCTTCGTGATTGACATTTGGGTCCTGGTGACTTATGCAAATTTCTGCAGCTGGCTTGAATTTCTCCCAAGAAAATGGGTTTTTATTTTCTATGATATTATCAGGCTGCAAATTTTCTAAATTTTTATGCTCTGCTTCCTCTTGAATGTTTTGCAACTTAGAAATTTCTCCCATTAGATACTCTCTATCATCTCTCTCAAATTCAAAGTTCCACAGATCTGTAGGACAGGGGTAAAATCCCTCCAGTCTCTTTGCTAAAGCACAACAATACCACTTTTGTTCCAGTTTCCAACAAGTTCCTCATCTCCATCTGAGATCACCTCAGTCTGAACTTCACTATCTATATCACTATCAGCATTTTGGTCAAAGCCATTCAACAAGTCTCTAGGACGTTCCAAACCTTCCCACATCTTCCTGTCTTCTGAGACCTCCAGTCTCTAGGAAGTTCCAAATTTTCTCACATTTTCTGTCTTCTTTTAACCCTCTAAGCTGTTCCAATCTCTACCTGTCACCCAGTTCCAAAGTTGCTTCCACATTTTCAGTATCCTTATAGTAGCCCTGCACTCCCAGTACCAATTTACTGTATTAGTCTGTTCTCATGCTACTATAATAAAATATATGAGAAAGTGTAATTTACAAAGAAAATAGGTTTAATTGAGTCACAGTTCCACATGGCTAAAGAGGCTTCAGGAAACTGATAATTATGGTGGAAGGTACCTCTTCACAGTGTGGCAGAAGAGAGAATGAGTGCCAAGCAAAGGGGAAAAAACCTCTTATAAAACTATTAGATCACGTGAGAACTCAGTATCATGAAAATAGCATGGGGGTAACTGCCTTCATGAGTTAACTGCCTCCCACTGGGTCTCTCCTACAACATGTGTGGATCATGGGAACCACAATTCAAGATGAGATTTGAGTGGGGACACAGCCAAACCATATCAGAGGATGAACTCAACAAATACTAAATAATTTTTCAAAGTGGGAAAGTACAAATGGAAAAGCCTATTTAAATTTAAAATCCAAATATTTCAAATGAATAGGGAGTAGTATTTAGGTAATCTCTTTAGAATTTTCAAAAAAATTAACCCTTTTAAATTTATTCATCTGATTTTTTAGATGCTGTTTTTAAAATGTCATAATAACTGAATGGTCAGAATACCCATTTTTCATGTTGGTAATGCCTACACTTCTTTGCCATCCCTACAGTGATGAGGAAAGGGGAACTGTTTACACAGTTCTGGAAAACAGGAGATCCAAGATCAAGGTGCCAATGAATTTGGTGTCTGGTGAGGGCCCTTTCTCATGTTTGGTGCCTTCTACTTATCTTCACATGGCTGAAGGAATGAACAAGATCCCATTGGCCTCTTTTATAGAGGCATTAATTGCATTCATGAGGGACAATTCCTCATGACCTCATCATCTCCTAAAGGGCCCATCTCTTAATACTATCACATTGTGTCTTAGGTTCCAACATATAAATTTGGAGGGTCACATACTTCAGACCATGGTAGCACCTTAGGTAGGACACAGAATACAAAGTGCCCCTAGAAAACTGATTTTCAACAAAGAAAATCAACCCCTGCTATCACTCCCGTAGCTCTCCCACCCCACAACAGGCCCTGGTGTGTGACGTTCCCCTCCCTGTGTCCATGTGTTTTCATTGTTCAACAATCACTTTTGAGTGAGAACACGTAATGTTTGGTTTTCTGTACTTGTGTCAGTTTGCTGAGAATGATGGTCTCCAGCTTCATCTATTTCCCTGCAAAGGACATGAACATATCCTTTTTTTTTGGCTACATAGTATTCCATAGTGTATATGTGCCACATTTTCTTTATCCAGTCTATCATTAATGGGCATGGGCTTCTTTCAAATCACCAGACTGTTCAACCTATCTTGAGAACTTAATTCTGGCAAGTTTATTCTCATATGGTTAACACATTTTGATTTTACCATTTTGTTTTTCTTTAGATGGAGGCAAAGCACATTAGATTAGCAAACCAAAATGTACTAACTGTAAAATATTCCTTCAAATAAAAATAGATGGTTATCTTATTAAAAATTATACTTTTAGAAAAACATCAAATTATGAATTATTTCTCATTTTATGTAAATTAAGAAATTCCTCACTCTTATATAAGCTTTCATGCCACAGCCTGTTTTTCTCTACATCTTGCATTCAGCTAGGTATCCAAGAGTTTAGAGGATTTTCTTATGAGATGTGACTAAGTGGAAGATCACAATATTACTTATCTCAAAAAATGTTACTCTTTAATCTGGTGAAAATGTCTAGTATAAATCTGAGGGGGTATGGCACAGGTATTTTTGATTTTTACAGCCTGTTGATCTGTGAAGAAAGATAGTTTGACTTCATCTTTCTATTTGTATGCCTTTTATTTCTTTTTCTTGCCTGATTGCTCTGGCTAGGACTTCCAGTACTATGATGAATGAGAGTGGTGCGAAAGGATATCCTTCTCTTGTTCTGGTTCTCCAGAGAAATAGGTTCAAGCTTTAACCATTCAGTATAATGCTGACCATAAGTTTGTCATGGATAGCTATTGTTTGGAGGTATATTCCTTCAAAACTATGTTGCCTAGTCTGTTGAGAGTGTTTAACAAAAAACAATGTTATATTTTATCAAAAGCCTTTTATGCATCTATTGGGATGACCATGTGGTTTTTGTTTTTAGTTGTATTTATTTGATGAATCACATTTACTGATTTGAATCTGTTGAACAAACCTTACATACCAGAAATAAAGCCTACTTCATCATGGTGGATTAGCTTTTGATGTGCTGCTCTATTTGGTTTGCCAGTATTTTGTTGAGGATTTTTACATCTATGTTCATCAGGAGTATTGGTCTATTGGTCTGAAGTTATCGTTTTTGTTGTGTCTCTGCCATGTTTTGGTACCAGAATAATGGCAGCTTCACAAAGTGAGTTAGGAAAGAATCCTCTCTTTCTAGATTTTTTAGCATAATTTCAGTGGGATTGGTACCAGCTCTTCCTGGTTCACTCTTGGGAGGTTGTATGTTTCCAGGAATATATACAGTTCTTTTGGATTTTAGTTTGTGTGCATGGAGGTGTTCACAGTAGTCTCAGAGTTTTTATTTATTTATTTTTTGTTTGTTTGTATTTCTGTGGAGTCAATGGTAATATCCTTTTCGTCATATCTGATTATGTTTACTTGAATTTTCTATTTTGATTTTATACCTAGAAAACCCCATACTTTCTGCTCACAGCCTGCTTGAACTGATGAACAACTTCATTAAAGCTTCGATATACAAAATCAATGTAAAAAATTAGCATTTCCCTACACGAATAGCATCCAAGAATGCAATCCCATTCACTATAGCCACAAAAATAATAAAATACATAAAAATTCAGCTAACCAGAGAAGTAAAAGATCTCTACAATGAGAATTACAAAACACTGCTGAAAAAAATCAGAGATGACAGAAACAAATAGAAAAAA
The DNA here is from genome assembly GCA_004027835.1 of Alouatta palliata. Lineage (NCBI taxonomy): Eukaryota > Metazoa > Chordata > Mammalia > Primates > Atelidae > Alouatta > Alouatta palliata. The sequence goes on along the minus strand of PVKV010003888.1, from coordinate 34,877 downwards.
CGTATCATGCTAATGGATAGGAAGAATCAATATTGTTAAAATGGTCATAACACTCAAAGCAATTAACAGATTTAATGCAATTCTTGTCAAACTATCAATGCCATTTTTCATGGAATTAGGAAGAAATATCCTAAAATTCATAAGGAATCAAATGAGAGCCCCCCAAACCAAATAAATCCTAAACATAAAGAACAAAGCTGGAGTTATCATCCTGACTTCAAACTATACTGCAAGGCAACAATAACCAAAACAGCATAGTACTGGTACAAAAACACATAGATCAATGGAAAAGGTTAGAGAACCCAGAGATAAAGCCACACACCTAAAATCATGTGATCTTCAACAAAATTGACAGTAACATGTCATGGGAAAAGGACTCCCTATTCAATAAGTGGTTCTAGAATAACTGGCTAGCCCTATGCAAGAGATTGAAGCTGAACCCTTTTCTTTTGTTATATACAAAAATTAACTCAAAATAGACAAAGACTTAAATGTAAAACCTAAAACTATAAAAACCTTAGAAGAAAACCTAGGGAATACCTTTCTTGACATATACTTTGACATATATTTCATGGTCAAGTCTCCAAATGCAATTGCAACAAACACAAAAATAGATAAGTGAGACCTAATTAAACTAAAGAGCTTCTGCACAGAAAAAGAATCTATCTACACAGTAGACAGACAGTCTACAGAATGAGAAAACTATTCATTAACTAGGCATCCAATCAAAGTCTACTATCTAGAATCCATAAGGAAGTTAAACAAATCAACATGCGAAATAAAAAAATCCAGTAAAACATGGGCAAAAGACATGAATAGACACTTCTTAAAAGAGGATATAGCCCTGGTACTTCCACCAAAAACAAAACAAAACAACAACTAGAAAATCAACAAAAAGAAAGAAGACATGGCTAATAAGCATATGAAAAAGTACATTCCATTAGCCAAGGTAAATTGTATGACCTCTACTGACATCTACATGGAATTAGTACAGTTTCTTATTATTATTTAAGTAGAGGAAAAGATGCAGAAATTTTGGTTAGTGCTAGCAATATCTATTACAGAATTGATGGTATTAATTTAGGTGTTTTTAACATATGTCCCATGCAGTGAACATTTATCATTTAGTCAGTCTTCCCAAGGCAAAGGCCAGGGTAGTTATATGACAGACTCCCTTAAAGTTTCAGGAGAATATATGTGACTTAGATTTCTGTAGTCAGTTGAACACACTTGAGAAATGCATTAATAAGTTAGCACTATAAATAGGTGACCACTTAAAGGGAAATATACATGTCTGACACATGTAATGACAGAGGTTTTTGTTTGTTTTTTGTTTTTTTTCTGTTTAAGTTTGTGGGTTGGGGAGGTAGGGAGCAGAAGTTCAGGCATCTAATCCTAAGGGCAATCTGTTCCATGTGGCATGGTCATGGTATCTTTTCCAGAGCAGCTCATGTGGTATATTGTATTGTCACTGATTTGGGGCAGGTAGCTTCAAAATCTTGCTCTCTAGTTCTTCCTTAAATATATATAAGCTGTATACTATCCCCTTAAATTTCCATTTTCTCCTTAAAGAAGCCAGAAAGTTGTTTCTCATGTTTGCAACTAAGAATCCTGACCAATATAGTATTTGGCCTCAAGAGAGGCAACAGGCCCTCAAATAAATAGAAATCACTGAATAGGTTATTTAAGTAGGTTGGGATTGAAGGCATTGAAGATCTAGTTAGTACAAAACTGGGAACTCTGGTGACTTATGACATTGCATGTGAAACAGTTACTTAAATTGCCTTGTAAAATAAAATTACTATCGAAGTCAAGACTTTAAAAACAAAACAAAACAAAACAAAAAACCTTGTAACTATTGATATAGAATGAGCAGTAGGTACTAAAGTTTACAAAGAGGAGGAAGGCTGGTTGCTTCCAGCTTCTCTGGATAGCTTAATGACATAATGGTAACGTTAAAATTTTAAAGTCTTGGCTCAAGGTGTAGGAGGAGAATCAGGATCTTGCTATATCTGTGTCAAAAGTATATTTTGTTGCAACAATTGGATTAACGGAGCCAAGCATCCTGTCTGATGCTCTGTATTGCTGAATTTCAACTGAAGTTGAATTCATATCTTTGCCAGGTTTTTAAATAACAGCATGTTGAATGAAAAAGAATGAGACACCAGAATCAAAAGGGGGAAATTTGACAGAATCCCAAACACTCATGGAGTGTCTTGCCAGGGAAACAGAACCAATTTTCCAGTTTGTTTAGGGTATTAATGCCTTTCTTCAATATCTCTAAGATAAGTACTTTGCAAGGGAAGCAAATTTCCCATATGTCCCTTCCCATTACCTCTTATTGCCAATAATTCAATAGCTAGAATCAATTAGATATTTAAATTGGTTGCTCAGTTAGTTGACTGAAAGTTATGCACAAAGGTGGCCTATGCCGAATGAACTAAAGATGCCATAAAAGCCTTTGAATTAAAGAAGATAAATCTTATGAATTACTGCAAAGTTGGAGTGACTCTATTCCCTAATTTGGTTCCCTGAAAAGACCCAGAAAATTAGAATGTGATATTAATAGATATAGGTATATTCAAGTGCAGTCAAGACTCCATCTACCCTGGGCAACTTTTTGAGACATGGGGATTGGCTCTCAATGAATCCTAGGCATCTATTGTATCCTTCTACCTATCTGAAAGTAATATATCTACTTCACGTAACTTGTTGAGTATGAATATGTTCTGTTTAACCGAACTCAGACACATTGGTGACCAGAAAATAATGAATTTGCTGCACGCATGGCCCTGCCACCTTGAAGTTTCAGAATAGCCTGTAACATAGGACATAGAATATACTATTGAAAGTGAAAGGTGAGTTGCTGTACTTTCCTCCATAAGTCACAAAGAAAGAGGTACAGTGGATTTCTTTGGATACTGGAAAAAATTATCAGTACATTTCAGTTGGCTACTCTGATTGATTTGTCCAGGGTTGCACAAGCATGTCATTTTTAAATGGAGCCTTAGCAAGAGAAAATTCAGGCTGGACCAGACTCCATGAAAGCAACTCTGCAATGAGCTTTATAACAGTAAATCCAATCATTTCCAAAGTATCTGTGGCAGAAGATGATATAGTATAAAGCCCATGCCAAGCCTTAATACGAGAATCATGCTATAGGTACCTAAAATTTTAATGCAAAGTTCATGGCCAGTAACTACTCTTTTGATTAAAAGTTTCTTCTTCTTTTTTTTTTTTTTTTTCCAGAAACAAAGTCTGGGAGTCACTAAACCACTGATTATGATACAGTGCCAAATAACCTAAGCTTATGGCATGGACTTGGTGTTAACTAATACTCCAAGCTATACAATTGGTTGGGTCCAGAAATGATCCATCAGTTAGAAATGTTATATATACAGGTTTGACCTTAAGCAGTTCCTGAAGTACAAGTAAGTTGCATGAGCACATATTTTTCTTAAGAATAACAAAACCAGGCACTAGTTAAAGTGGTAAGGACAAATTTTAATTAGTGACAAACTATTGCAATAGGGAAGAGGGTCCAATATAAACAGAATTCAATTTCAACTGTCATGAAATTCACTGGTTCTACCACAGATACTGCAATTGAGAAAACTCTCCCTTTTTGAGAACATGAAGATATACTTGTTTATGGATAGTCATATTTGGATAGGTGAGAGCAATTTGGTATTTAGAAGATTAAATTTAGAAGAAGAATATACATTAATGTCAAGCAGCTAACATTAGCTGTATAGGTGGACTCTAGAGGACCTTTGCTGTCTCATGTCACCTAATATTTTGGAGTATTCTTTTTATTTTCTGTAATCTCTCAAACTGTAAGGCTTTCTTTTCCTGACTAGAATTCAGAAAACTCACATTTGTAGGTTGCTTACAGTTTTCATAAGAACAGACATATAATCTAAGTTCCAACAATCAGATACGACTTTGAAAGACACGGATGCACAAACAAGACAAGTAAGAAACCTGTTCTATATTGGGGGAAGAATAGTGGCAGAAGCCTCCTGTTTTTCAGAGGTGGCAGTAATATTTTCACCAGCATATTGTCCCAATGTAATCACTGTTTCTAGAATTAGCCTTTAGCCTGGCTCTCTGAGTCTCCCTGTGATTTTGTAATCTTTCTAATAGTCTGAATAAATTCATTTTCTGTGTAAATTGGTCTGTATACAGTCGTTTGCAACTGGGTACTGTGACCCATACAGGAAAATTATGGTCACTGAAACCATAAGAATAAATCATTTCACAAGAAAAGAGCATATATAAACCTAAAGAAGGCCTGAGAACATGCTACTGAGAACTTTACACTGAATCATGTGAAGTGGGTGAAGTTAACAAGAGAGAAGGATAAAGAGATGTCAGAGAGGCATGGAAACAATCCAAGGTGCATGGATCGTCACATCCAAAAGTGAGAGTGTTTCAAGAGGCGAGTGATCAGTCTGTTGAATGCTCCCAAATGAGCAATAAGTGAACAGTAATGGTAATATTTGTGATATTTACCTGATTATCTAATTTCATTATCAGAGGAATCCTATCAGAGAGCTAATAATTGTTGCCATAAATTAAGAAGAATGGGGATGGCAGGGAAATAATAGTGGACATTGTAGATAACAATTTAATCGTGATGAAAACAATGTTAGTTGGAGGAAGACAAGGGGCTTAGGAAGGCTTTGTCTGTGGTATGAAAATTTAAACATAAAGAATGAGGCTAACACTGAATCTATAAATTACTTTGGGCAGTCTAGCCATTTTCACAATATTCCTATCCATTAACAGGGAATGTTTTTCCATTTGTTTGTATCCTCTCTTATTTTCTTGAGCAGTGGTTTCTAGTACTCCTTGAAGAGGTCCTTCACATCCCTTGTTAGCTGTATTCCTAAGAATTTTATCTCTTTGTAGCAATTGTGAATGGGAGTTCACTCATGATTTGGCTCTCTGTTTGTCTAGTACTGGTGTATAGGAATGCTTGTAATTTTTGCACACTGATTTTTATCCTGAGACTATTGTCTTTCTTCACAGAATTAGAATAAACTACTTTAAATTTCATATGGAACCAAAAAAGAGGCCACATAGCCAAGACAATCCTAAGTAAAAACTTAAAAAAAGATGGAGGCATCATGCTACATTACTTCAAACTATATACTACAAGGCTACAGGAACCAAAAAAGCATGGTATTGGTACAAAAACAGATATATAGACCAATGGAACAGAACAGCAGCCTCCGAAATAACACCACACATCTACAACCATGTCATCTTTGGCAAACCTGACAAAAACTAGCAATGGGGAAAGGATTCCCTATTTAATAAATGGTGTTGGGAAAACTGGCTAGTCATATGCAGAAAACCGAAACTAGACCACTTCTTTACCCCTTATACAAAAATTAACTCAAGATAGATTGACGACTTAAATGTAAGACCTAAAACCATAAAAACACTAGAAGAAAACGTAGGTAACACCATTCAGGACATAGGCATGGGCAAATAATTCACCCAAAGCCTAAACACCAAAAGCAATGGCAACAAAAGCCAAAATTGACAAATGGTATCTAATTAAACTAAAGAACTTGTGCACAGCAAAAGAAACTATCATGAGAGTGAACAGGCAACCTACAGTATGGGAGAAAATTTTTGCAATCTATCCATCTGACAAAGGGCTAATATCCAGAATCTATAAGGAACTTAAATTTACAAGAAAAAAACAACCCAATCAAAAAGTGGGTGAAGAATATGAACAGACACTTCTCAAAATAAGACATGTATGTGGCCAACAAACATATGAAAAAAAGCTCATCACTGGTCATTAGAGAAATGCAAATCAAAACCACAATGAGATAACATCTCATGCCAGTTAGAATAGCGATCATTAAAAAGTCAGGAAACAACAGATGCTGGAGAGGATGTAGACAAATAGGAACGCTTTTACAGTGTTGGTGGGAGTGTAAATTAGTTCAGCCATTGTAGAAGACAGCATGGTGATTCCTCAAGGATCTAGAAGTAGAAATACCATTTGACGTAGCAATCCCATTATTGAGTATATATCCATAGGATTATAAATCATTCTACTATAAAGACACACATACATGTATATTTACTGCAGCACTATTTACAAAAGCAAAGCCTTGGAACCAACCCAAATGCCCATCAATGATAGACTAGATGAAAAAAATGTGGCACATATACACCATTGAATACTATGCAGCCTAAAAAAGGATGAGTTCATGTCCTTTGTAGGAACATGGATGTAGCTGGAAATCATCATTCTCAGCAAAGTAATACAGGAACAGAAAACCAAACACCACATGTTCTCACTCAGGGAGTTGAACAATGAGAATGTGGACACAGGAAGGGGAACATCACACACTGTGGCCTCTCCGGGCAGGGGTGGAATCTATAGGAGGGATAGCATTAGAATAAATACCTAATGTAGATGACAGGTTGATGGGTGCAGCTAACCACTATGGCATATGTATACCTACATAACAAACCTGCATGTTCTGCACCTGTATTCTAGAACTTAATTATATAATTAAATTATATTAATTATATAATATATATAATATATATTATATAGAAATATAAAGAACAGAGGCATATTTGTTGTGTTTGTAGTGAACTTAGAGAATACATGATCCCAAACACAGATACTTCAATGTGTCTTTTTTTTTTTTTTTTTTTTTTTTGAGTTGGAGTTTCGCTCTTTTTACCCAGGCTGGAGTGCAATGGCGCGATCTCGGCTCACCGCAACCTCCGCCTCCTGGGTTCAGGCAATTCTCCTGCCTCAGCCTCCCAAGTAGCTGGGACTACAGGCACGTGCCACCACGCCCAGCTAATTTTTTGTATTTTTAGTAGAGATGGGGTTTCACCATGTTGACCAGGATGGTCTCGATCTCTTGACCTCGTGATCCACCCGCCTCGGCCTCCCAAAGTGCTGGGATTACAGGCGTGAGCCACCGCGCCCGGCCTCAATGTGTCTTTTTTATTGTGAACTTGATGGCAGATGGTGGGAAGGTTTATGTTTGCTAGCAGGAAGTTAAGAGAATTCTTGTCTGGCCCAATTTCCATGCAAAGTACAGGACAAGGTTATTTGCTGAGAGAGGAAATGAGAGGGTATAGGTCTGAGGAGATAAATTGCTTGAGAGAGATCTTACAGAAATGAGATTAAAGTAATTAGAAAAGCAGAAGAGCTTCAGTGTTATGGCTACATTAGGTCTTCCTATGTGATTTTCTCAAGGAAAGCTCATCAAATGTGTTTAGGATACAAATTACCAATCACCACAATCACTACACTTATCCTGAGTTGGGAAACTGGAAACATAAGATAAAGATACTTGTCATTGTCTTCATCAGTGGAATGCGGACATGCAGACACTATGATAAAAACCAGAGGGAATAATGTGGTCAAGGAGAAGGTGGGGATTGACCTTAATGTGGGACTGTTTCATACAGATGGTACCCCTTACTTGAGTGAATGGAAGACTTGGGGACTACGTGTATGTGAGGTGGAGAAGTACTCAGGACAAAAGCAGTGCCCTCGGAAAAACGTCTTGGTTTTGATAATCTACTCTCTATGCATTCTAAAAGAATGTAGGAAAACAGCTCACATAACGTTTCTCACAAAATATTAAACTTAGGTTACAAACTCAATTCAATTCATTTAGGTATCTTGTATTACCACCTTGTCAGTAATACCTGGATCAACTGCAGAGTCTAGGCAGAAATACTCAAGACATTTTAGATACATTCAGATACTTGGTAATATCAAGCAATAACTAGAACCTTGATATTATTAACAATAACATTTTACTGTGCTGATAGGGCCTTAGGCAGATACAGCCATCAACTGAATAAACAAATCAATAAGCCAGCATTTCCATTTAGATGGTTGAAAATAAGACAAAAAAAGAAACAAATGAAGAAAATTCTTAGAACATTCTGGAATTTTACTTTCCAATGCTAGGTTAGTGCTAAGCTTATCAGTTACTTTTATATGATGTTTCTGATGATCTAAAAGCAGTATGACAAGGGGTATCAGTTATACTGTCTGGAAAGCAGTCTATAAAGTGACTGAGGTAACACATGAAAAGTAAAATAATCTTCTATAGATAGTTAAATTTGCTAAACTGGAGGCTGAGAACTGAAGTTTGAGTAATTCTATCTATATTGTTTCTTATATAACCTATATTTTCCTACTTTTTATGAAGAGCAAGAATAGACCACTTTCATTGTTATTATTTAGGGAATACTTAGGAATGTTTTATCAGAAAGTTAACACATTTATTTTTTTTTAGATGAAATCTCGCTCTGTTGCCCAGAGAGAAGTGCAGTGGCACCACTGATCTCTGCTCACTGCAACCTCTGCCTCTCAGGTTGAAGCAATTCCCCTGCCTCAGTCTCCCAATTAGCTGGACTACAGGCATGTACCACCATGCCTGGCTAATTTTTTGTATTTTGTTACTAGAGATGGGGTTTCTGTATGTCAGCCAGGATGGTCTCTGTCACCTGACCTTGTGATCTGCCCTTCTTGGCCTCCTAAAGTGCTCGGATTACAGGCATGAGCCACTGCGCCATGTAAATATTAGAAGATGTAAAATATTAGAATATTTTAATATGTAAAATATTAGAAGATTTGTAGGTTCTCCAAATATCTGACTGCATGTTGGTTAATATTTCTTCCCAAGGAGAAAGCAATACCTAATTTAAAATAGAAGTTATAATAAGTTAGAGTTTACTTTATAAAACTGCTTCAAAACAAACTTTGTATTTATTCTTTATTAACTGAAGGATATATTTATTTACCCTCAATTAGTTCCCACTTGAGGTTCTGATGGAAGGTAGTTTTACCTCCGTATGCTTAAACACTTATTTCAGATTACACAGGGTAAGAATGGCTATGACCACTTCATAAGTCAGCTAGTGGCCCTGAACTGTGGCCAAAGTATCTGAGCTGCCTATTTCTTAATATAAATTATCAAATAAGACAATTATACTTAATGCAAATCAGGCTTAGCCTAATGCACAATTGCAAATGGTAAAGCATTGAATCCAGTATCCTTTCACAAAAAATAGCCCTGTGTATGCAGAGATTTTGCACCTTGGTTCTATTATTGTTGCTTTCGTATGTTTTGCTTTTGTTCTGCAGATGCATAATTGGATTAATCATGATCCTTGGGTCATGATACACTCCTATTGTTCATCCATTCATAGCATTCTCTCCTCCTTCTCTCTTTCCTTCCATTCTTTATTACATGTATCAGTTATCTTTTTATAATAATCATTCACAAATCCAAAATAAAACTTAGGAAATCTTAAACAATAACTTACACATAATATATGGTTGATCTTGGCTAATTCGTTCCCCTGCCTTCGGCTAACTTGTTAACACTATCCTGAAATGTTTCATGGCTTCCTACATGTCTCTTTTATACAGCTTATCACATGTATATGCATGCTTACAAACATATATTTTCATTATTTTTAATTCTATAAAATGGGTTGCATGTTGTATGTAATCTTTTTTATTTTTTTTCACTTTTGAACCATACTGCTATGTATCACTATAATTTAACTACTGGATAGCATTTCATCTGATGAAGATAATACAGTTTAATAATCACTCTAATTCATGAGCATTTCAGATTTTGGTATTACAAGCAGTGATTGACTATTATTTAATAAATGTTCCCTCTTGTACTTATGGAGGAGATTCTTCTGAGTATATACTTAGGAAGGCAATTACTATACCATAGGATACATTTATATTTGCTATGGATATTTATCCAGCTTCAGTTGTCATTATTTGAAACTAAATTAAGGAAAAAGAATAAGAAGTATTTTTTCTTCAGTGACATTTTGAAAGTAACATGATCTATTTCTGAGTTGAAACAGTTAATCAGTAAATAATGTAGAAAAATTACTTGTAAATGGGTCTGTTTGTATCTTGAGAAGCTCATTTTGTAATAATGTCTTTCATTTCCTTATATTCATTGAGATTAACTGTAAATAAAATGTCATACTGACACAGTTATTATCCAGTTGGCAGGTGTATGATGCCACAAGGAGATGAATAAAGGTTACATATGGAAATAATGAAAATGTTTCCTCCATTATAAAGAGCAACTTTCAGAGAAGATAACCTCCATATTCATAAATCTATCACTTCTTGCCTTATTTTTATTAAATTTTTAATTTTCATTATTTCCTACAATGTGACATACTGCTTTTGTATTATCTCTACCTACTTTAACACATTCACAATTACTACGATGCCAGTAATTTTATTTCCAAAATTGAAACCGGTGAAAGTCAAATCATGTTGCATTTCCTGGCAGCAGGGTTCAAGTCTAACTCTTATTATGTAATTGTTTGTTCAGTGTATTCTGCTTGTAAATAGTGGTCCTACAATATGTTTTGCAACATTTGAATGGATTTTCCATATTTATTATTAATAGCACTTCACTTGATGATAGTCCTCAGACTATTAATACATTCTGCCATCATTCTGCCATAATTGATCCCATTTACTGCTATGCCTCTTTTGCCCCATTTTGAGGAGAAAATATAAATTTGCATATAATCCCTTTGAATACACAAAATATGCATGAATTACTCTCTGTACTGTTCAGCAGAAGTATCCATGAGCATATAAAGGCTTTTCTGTTTTCTGAGTGATTAAAGGTTTGAAGCAGACACAGTAAACAGTAACTGTTTAAAGTGAAGCAAAAGTAAACCAAGCTCTCATTTCTTATCCTTATGTTCATATGCTGATGCTCTTCCCATTTTGGTAACTTCCCTTTCTCTTGAGTTTGAATAAAGATGGAGCCCTAAAAGAGTTCCAGATTTGTAGAATAATGGAACAATCAGTAATGGACTGAATCAGCTGCCTGGTCCTTCTATCTTACTACTAAACGTACCTCATAGGAAATGGAAAGGACAGCATCATTCATTCATCCCTTTATTCAGTAGTCAATCAAAACTGTACATTATTATTAAAAACCTAAATCCTTCTTTCCACTGTGTCTGAGCAATACACAAAACCTCAAGATATTATTTTCTCTAAACACTATTTTATTTTAAATAGTAAAGGAAAAGACATACATGACAACTTGGTCACTGACAGGCTGTGCAACACTTGATGCAGTTCTTCAGCTACCTACCTAAAAACTAACAAGTGGTGGTTGTCAAGAGTGGAAAAGGTTTGAAATTTCTATTATCAGCCTACATATTACAAATGAGTTGGGACACCCAAGTTTACTTGTAAGGAAGATAACTAAAAAATGGAATATATTTTGCCACAAAAATAATTTTATACGTAGAGGTGAGGTTTTTAATCAGTACATAAAGTGAGTTTAATTCATGATGAACTTAATGTACCTTATAGTGTTATTTGATTTATAACTACCCACAACTGATATTTTTTTCCCTAAAGAATAAATATTTTCCAAATTTCAATTCATTCTTCACGTAGGCAACAGCATCTAGAAACAAGATAACTACATGAAAGAATACATCTGCCTATATGTCTAGATTTGCAGATGTGTATTCAGTTATGAACCCTGCGAAGGAAAGGAAAGGAAAGGAGGGTTACCTGGACTGGAAGTCATCGGGGGTGCTTCAAACTTATGTTCACTCACCTACTTGGGTGCAAATCTTCACAATTTGGAAAATTTTCACCATTGCAAATATGCTTCAACTTTTCTACCTCCCATGTGTGACAGAGAATGAGGAAACTAATAGTAAGTTAATAAATGCAGTCAACAACTGTATTTATCAACAAATGCAGTAATGCAGTCAACAACTATTGATCATTTACTGTGTTCCAGGAACACAGGACAAACCTATGCTAAATACCAAGATTTAAGTTTAGAAATACTTTTCCAAAATGTTCTAAGTGTAGTAGCCAACATGAAGTTTACATAATTTTATAAAAAAAACTAGTTATAGTTCAGCCAATCAACTGTGTGAGTCAAGCTCACTGTTTCATCTTTCTGACATTGTTTTATCATCTATAAAGTGAGGATAAATGCACTAGAAGATGCCAAGTATTTCTTCAGTTGAAAAACTGAGTGGACTGTCAATGAAATTGTCAATAAATGAAATTACATGGTCCAAGGGGTGTGCATAATTCAAATTCAGTCCAGGCAGATCAGATTTGGAGATGGTGGATGTGTAGTAGCTTATGCTTCAAAGAGCAGTGGACTTTAGTGTAAAGTTAGTAACAAAGTTATAGTTCATATGAGGCCTATGTTGATTGATGCAGTATTAGCTAGTGGCTGTAGTATCATTGGATGCTGAGAGAAATGAAGAATAAAATACTGCAAGTATGTTCTAGCCATGTTATTATAGTAGACACTAATAGGAAAAAAGAAGGGTAATAGGGCAGCAGTTAAAAATGTCTATTCGTTAGGGATCAGAGGTTTTAAGCTACAGAGACTCTTTCATTAACATAAACAGGCAAGTAATATCACTGCTTAAAGAACATCTGGTAGCTCATTGATTTAACTGAAAAGCTGAAATATTCTATTTGGAAAAAAGCAAGAAGCAGCAGGTAGCTCTGAGAGCTTAGCAGCAAGAACTACTCAACAATTTCATCAGTGTGCCGCCATCATAAAGAATGACCTACAGCCGAGTTTAGTGATTCTGCACAGGATTCACATTCCAGAGAAGGAGTTTCTAATTTGCCTAGCAAATGTCATGTGAACATTTCTCAACTAGGAAAAAACAGCATCTTGATTTTTCAGTCTTATGAAAGACTATGCATAATGGGCAAGAAAATTTACAAAGGGCAATTAGGATGTTATTTCCAAATCCACTATCCTTAGCCAGGCCAAGGGCCAGGATCCATATTCATGGGGAAATAGAATGGTAACAATAAGCCAGGGTAAGAAGCCTGGCATATGAACTTTGCACAGAGAATTTTCACCTAGGGTGTAGGCACCTGAAATCTATTTCACAGCTCCCTCACTGGTAGGAAAGACGTCTCCTAAATATACCACTGGTTCCAGATCTTGCTAACTGAAAACCTCTGAAGGACTGATTCATCTCAGGTATACTAACAAGTGTATAATTAAGCACTTTCCATAGTTTCAGGCACACAGAAATTATGGGTAGCAATTACTGACATTAATGTTGATATAATATTATATAACATAATCATCATAGTTACCATTAAACAAACATAAGTTGAATGAGAAGAGATTCAAGGAGAGAAACTATTTCAGTATGGTTTGGTTTTAAGTCCACTTAGAATTCAGGTAGAATACTTGGAATAGAAGAAGATACGAATAAATAAAATTTAATACTTTCTCTGATACTAACTCTGTGATTCTGGACAAGTCACTGAACCTCTCTGCACGTGCTTCCTCCTATGTAAAATGGCTTTAATAGAAATAGTAATACTGCCGATTGTATAGGGTTGTTATGAGAACTGAGGTAACACATGAAAAGTGCCTGCGACAGTGCCTGATACATAATAAACATTATGTAAGTGTTATCTCCTCTTCTTAGTATCATTATTACTTCAGAGTTCACAAAGTGCTTTTCACATATGTTACTTGATTTTATGATGCAAACGATTCTGTAGTGAAAGTATTCTTAAAATTTTAACAATAAAAATAGGTATTTTATTTTTATGATATGGATAGTAATACTCTCATCTTTTAACTATGAGTCTATTATATTAGACCTTATAGTTGTATAAAAAAATCGTATCACTGAAGGACCTCCATGAAGAAAAAAAAAAAAAAGACAAAATTCCCAAATGCTCAGTAATAACATTTAATAATTGGTAGTTACATTTAACCTTTAATAATAATTGGTAGTTACATTTTACAATTTTAGTGTAATCATTTATGTATACATAAGTGATGTATACATCATGTAAGTGGTAGGGAAGTGGTCTCCTAAATATGCCAATGGTTCCAGATCTTACTGGCATATACATCACTTATTATGTGATGCATACATAAATGATTCTAGCGGAAATACAGATAGATAGTCTTTGTTCTTTATGAATAAAAAACATGCTCTCTTTTATAATGAGAAAATAAGAATATTAAATTACTGTCTTAAGTCTCAAGATTACTTGGCCAATTATGGTCCTCTGCCCTCTTTCCTTCCACTTCCACCCACAACCCCACACTTTCCCATTTCTATTTGTACCTTCTGCAAAATGGTCTCTCTGGGCTTCATTGCTCTTTTAATATGGTAAAAAACAGAAAGGCCCATTTTCAAAGGAAACTTGAATATAGTGCTGACTGACAAGGCACAGAGCAAGTAAAGGTCCTTACATTTTCCCCCAAAACTAAGAAATATGAGTAAAGAATAATTGTCTAAATAAAGCTTTTTGGTGGGAACATATCACAGAGATGTCTGTAATTATTTAAATTTTAAAAATTCTTCTTCTGTGATGTAAAAAGTTACAAAGGCATTTTCTTTCTAACTTCATAAGATGGTTCAGAAATTTCGAACAATGTCAACAGGATCATACTGATCAATGCTCATCCTGAAATAGAGATGCTTTTTCTTCTCCCTTACAACAAAAAGTATAATTTTGAAGCTAGTATAAACTATACTTCAAATGCACTATTTACTTCCATGTCTAAATCTTAGGAATTAACTCTAATCCATGTACGGATGTCTGATCTTGATCTTTGTGTTTTAAAAGATTTAACTCACTTTATCCTCAGAAAGTGTTACTCACACTGACTTACAAAACAATCAGAGAGCAAAGTAGAATTTACATCTATTTCTTTTAAATAAATGTCACCAATTTGGCCATCTCTAGCATCTTGCTGTACTTATTTTATTCTTCCAAATGTAAAGGAATATTTCAATCATCAAATTTTACTTAATACAGTGTAAATTTCCCACCACTATAATTATCGTAAGCACATCCTGCATGTGTCTAAAAAGAACATTTTAAGAAGTGTGCAAACTGGAGTTTTTCTGTCAGGATAACTTTATGCTCTACACTCAGTTTCCACTTCTGCAGTTAGGAACATGACAGCTGTTTGTATTTGAGTGCCAAGAGTGTGGACTACATGTTGACTCAGTTGCTTGCTGCCTATCTAAATCCTGGCTTTGATTTTTTTTGTCTAGCTATGTCCCCTTGGACAAATTACTCAAATGCCCTATGCTTCCTTTTCACCTAATTGGAGACAATCATAGGATTGTTAGAAGGATTAAACAAAATAATAAAGAACAAGTATGGAGTGTCTAGCACATGTCAAAGGCTGAGTAAATGCTGGGTACTATCTGCCCTAATAAAGTGATAGTGCAAAGTCATATGAATTATGGTATGTGATTTTCTTTTAAATAGAATCTCTATTTAAAAGGGAATCACCACATACGTCATAATTATACTAGCCTTAGAAATTATTATTTTTTGAAGTATTCTCTTGGGAATAGTATCAGCATATTAATTTGGCATTGGAGACATCTTCACATTTCTGTAACATTTCTTCTAGCTTTTTTATTTTTCATTGTACACTTGGAATGGCTGTATTCTCTTCACCCAGTCTCTTATGTTCTCTTCTATTAATAGATTTTATCAAATTGCAAGATAAAATGCCTAGTCAGCTATGGTAACTCCACTTCTTGGTCCTGGGCCACAGTGGAAGGGGAACATGCTACTGTGTTATCTTTTTCTTTTTTTTAACAGACAAGGTTTTTCTTGGTCACCTAGTCTCACCTCAAACTCCTAGCCTCAAGCAAGTATCCTGCCTCAGCTTCCCAAAGTGCTGGGATTAGAGGTGTGAGCTACCATGCCTGGCTCCCCTCCTCATTTTAAAGTTGCATGTCACTCTGCAGTGGACTGCCTGTGGAACTATCCTAAAGAGAAATGTCATGCGAGGGGGATCCCAGGGCGTGTTCCACATCCTCAATACAAGATAGAACAAAAAGGCACTAATGGTCCTTCTACTGCTTGTGGTGTTTCCCCTTAAACACCCGAGGTAAAATATAGGAAAGAATTTATTTTTCAAACTTCAGAAGTCATTTCAAGAGGTTTGGATCTCTTTTAAAAATGTTGAATTCAAGTGTGTGTTTGAGAGTGAAATGAGAACCAATGCTGGTTGAAGTGTCTCACATTTCCAGTGTTCCTGAAGTGATTACTCATTCATGAAAATGTCTTCTTAGTTAAGTCATTAAAACTAACAGCAGAGATGTTCTGTTCCCTCATCATGTGTCAGGGGTGCTGTCCTTAAGCAACTCAGGACCTCACAGTAACATAGTAAAGACCCAAAGTGGTAGAATCAAATTAAGCAGCAAAGTTGAACCAAATTAAGCAATGTTAATTATTCATTTATAGCTCACCGTGCTCTAGAAGGATTTATGGCAGCTAGAATTCATCTCTAGGGTTGAGAAAAAGAATAATATGTTTATAATTCAGTTATATTTATTGTATGTATTAAACAGATCTCCTGGAATTAAAGAAATATTCTGATATTATTTGGGGAAGCTGGTAAGAGTAAAGGAATACATAACCTCTCTGCATATTCATCACTCTATCCCAGGACAAATTCAAAAAGCTATAGTTAATTTGATCTCCTAAACCCTGATTATAACAATTTTTTAAAGTACTATCCTGGGGAATGATGATACATTTTAGTAAGAGAACTAAAAGCTAAGTATTAAAATGCCAGTTTTTAAAGTGTTATTAAGGTTTATCTGCTCATAAATACGTTATTTAAGTGAATCTGGAATAATTTGGTTTCCAAAAAATCCTCCTTTGGAATTTTAAGGCACATATAGGGAAACTTAAAAAAATCAGTAATATGAGATGACTAAATTTCTACTTTCTGAATGATTTTTTAAGTATTAAACCTTTGTGTTCAGTAAAAACAAGATTAATGTTTCTCAAACATTGGTGGACATCAGAATCACCTGGAAGCCTTGATAAAACACAAATTACTGAACCACAACCCCAGTGTTTCTGATCCTGTATTAGGTCTGGAGTGAAGGCTTAGAGTTTTTATTTCTTACAAGTTTCCAAGTGATGCTAATATGGCTGGGTTGCTTTAAATATGGTCAGAGATAACTAAGGTTAATTAATGTTGTCACCTGGAAATCTTGCTACTCCAGTGGACTGACTAAACACTTACATAAACACAACTACTGATGGAAATACAACAAAAATTCACCAACCATTAACATAGCTAGGGCAAAATTTAGATTAAAATATCCTTAGAAAATACTACAAATACAGGGTATATGCCTATAAAATATATAATTGAATTATTTAAATATCTTAAATGTTAGAACATTATTTTACTTTCAGAAAGATTGCTTCCTATGAGGAACAGATCCTTAAGATTCCTTTCATGTTAAATAAAAACAGAGGACTTTCATATTAAATAAAAAACAAACAAAAAGAGGCTGAGGTTCTTATGTGTTTGTCATACTCTGTAAGATTTAGAAAGTTCTTAAAAGACCAGTATATTTATTAACCAGATAAATTTTGCATTGTACAATTCTATAATTAATTGGGAAAGAATAACTTTTAATAATAATAAAATCCTATATTTTTTTTAATGTTAGATAAACATTACCATGTTAATTATCTCCTTCAGCAAATACTGATGCAGTTGGGTCATTATATTGACTGCTAATGGAAAGATCTGTTTTATAAATCTGCCAAAAGTTAAAGCTTAGTATGCTTTATTTTTGCAAATAATTTGTAGACAATTGGTGCTTCATATTTGATGAATAAATGAAATTAGGGTATCATAAGCAGAGCTGTCAGTATTTTGCCCACAATGTGACCTTCAGAAAATCTGTAAATATATATAATATTTCAGAAATGCAAATGACTTATTTCCCTGTCTCTCTTGAAATATGCTGCCCTTGGCTAAAAGACATCAACAAATATCATTAAAAAGTACAAAGCTTGTGAGATAATTGTATATATTTTTCCAAGGACAAAACAATCAGATTTGTTTTCTCTCCCCATTTTGCTGATCACTACAGTCTAAGCATCTCTGGAGGGAGCTTTGTACATTTTAGGACATTATTGTTTGAAGACAATCTGTAACTTGGCTACAAACTTGAATCGCAAGATGCTACAACACTGAAAAGGTCAAAGATGCTGTTCCTCTGGTTTGCTTGTTGATAGAACAACTTGTCTACAGCGGTTAAAAAGATCCAAAATAAGCTAATCATAAGCTAGTAATTTCCACTGTGCCTTAAGGTTCATAGTTAAGCATATATAAAGCTCTGATGACAACTGCAAAAGGTTGTGTTTGTGAAAGTTTCCTGAAGTGCCAGGAAAGCTGCATATAACAGGCAGTGCAGTAAAGTAGAATGGAATTGGCAGATGGAATTCCTGAAGATGAAACCTGACTGCTACTTCCTGGTGTTGTGAACTTGGGCAAGTTGTTTAATATTCCTTTGCCTGAGTTCCTCATCTCTAAAATAGAGATACAAGTAATAATTGTACCTTTCTCATACAGTTTCTGGGAGAATAAAAAAAGTCAATATACATAAAATGCTTAGGTGTCTGGCTATTTTGTATGATATATATAATACATATGTATAATATTTATATATTACAGAAATTTATATATTTATGTATTTATCATTTATAATAAATAGTATATGAGTTATAGCAATCATCACTTTTTATTTCCTTCATTTTTATTATTCCATGGTTCCCTTTATTTCTTATCCTATCTTATATCCATTTTCAATGCTGATCAATTTCTACTGTCTCCATTACTCTTATGCCTAAAATCCTAATTCTAAAATTAGACATTAACTAAATCGAAACTGTTATAATATTCTTAAATATTGCAATACTAGCTTAAATCATTCATTCATTCATTCTTTCACTGCTTTACTGAAACACAAATAAAAAGTCTCATTTTATCTTCTTTTTGATCAGCAGATTTAGACCTTAATACCAATTAACTACACCAGTCACTCTGATATAGATTGAAACACAGAATAGTGAAAGTTTAAGTATCATATACCCGGTAGAAGTTAAATGTTTGTATCAAATGGATACCAAATGGCAATAAAATGTTTCTCTATTTTGTGCATTAACAATGATCCCATTGTCTTGCATCTTCTTCTGTAATAAATACATTCCCCAAGCTAATTTTCAGACCCTGAAACCTTGAAGACTACTGAAATTAATAAATTTGTTGTAGCTCCAAATGTTTCTTAGCTGATCATTACATTGGCTGGCTGGAAGAGGAAAGGGCCATTGCTGATACTTGTGTATATCTGCCAATCTTGGTTTAATCATAATGAAAGAGAGAAGATGAAGGTGTCATGGAAAGCGGATTTTGTGTAATGCCATGAACTGAGATGATTTACATAAGTGTTCAGAGGTGTTCACAGAAATCAGACATTAGAAAAATCCCTCCTAATCCAAGATTTGGAATATCCTTCTTGTATTCAACTGGTACTTGTAGTATAGTGAAGTAAATTATTGGCCCTAATTACCTACCTATATCCGTGCTCTTTGCCACGTAACTGCAAGTTCTCCCACTGAAGGTGAATTGTGCTCCTCTGTCACTTCTCTTTGGGCTTTATCGTTTGATGTACTTTGACAATGCATGTGGATTGAAGTGCTCATGTGACATTTCCCAGCCTAGCCTTTTCATCTTGCTCAACTGCCACTGCTATGAGAGAAGCTTCTACTGAGAAGCTATTTCCTCCTCAGCCTGGTTCCCAGAATATGCACATGTGGAAGAGAAGAAAGCCTGACTTTTAGCAAGAAGCCTATTCCTATGCTATCTGCAACCTGAGCAGAGCTTCCAGCACAGTCCAGTCCAAATCAGCTGACCCTTGAGTAATCTGCCTATACCAGAGAAATGAGTATTTTTGTTGTATGCCACAATAAATATTTATTGTTATGATTATCTATTACATAGCAAAAGCTGACTGACATACATTTAGTTTCAGGATTATTGAAAACGTATTATCTTTTCAAAAAAGCTAGAAATAATTTCAAAGATAATTGTGCCAGATGACATAACTATATATACTTTGTAGATGGAATTAGCAAGAATATTTTAATGCAAATGACATTTAGGAATGCTAATTAACTTATGAAACACTATCACATATAATTAATAAAGGAAATTTATATTCTCTGTTCCCTAAATGGCAGGCACTATAGGAAAATACGTAATATGTGCTCCTTAAGTTTGTGGTTATAATAATTAAAATGAAGTCAATAAAACTGTATAACTGAAAAAAATCAACCAAACATAATAACTATAAATTGCATTTTAGATGGATATTAGGACTTATAAAGTATCTCTAATAACTTGAGAGCATACTATTTAACAATTAGAAGACTTAACAGTTCATCAACAGAATCAAAACAAGTATTTGCTAAAAAACAAAGAACATTTTAAACAACTAACAGTATTTTCAAAAGAGCTCAACAAATGTATTGGCCATATAAAATTGAAATAAAAAGCAATTATGATTCTAAATGTTAAAAAAGTTCTACTTCTATATGATTCTCCTCTAAGATGAAAGCAATGATATAAGTTCAACTATGTAAGAAACAAGTTTTAAAAATTGCATTTATGGCCACTTATATTCTAACAATTTGTGTTGATAATCAACAAAACTTTAAAAATCTCTTTCATTACCATTTAGCATCAATTACATGGAAACCTTTCACAATTTCAGTATCTTTTAAGAGACAAACAATTAATGGTCCATTTTACAGAATAACAGAGCTAAACTACATTGAATGAAATAAGATACAGTTACACAGGAATAAGGATGGCACTACCAACTGAAACTGGCTGATTTTAGTATAGAAATATGACTCACAAAATTTCATGCACATTTAAGACTAACCATTAAGTTGAATTGATAATTATGTTTAAAGATCGATTCTAAAATTCTAATTAAAATACTTTTGAAAATCTTTTCAGTATGAGATTTTCATATATTCTACTTTATTGTGCTTCTAACATGGTACATTGCTAAGAAACTGAGTTATTTTTAAGAGTTTCTATCTCTGCTGAGTTCAAAAGAATGCCCACTCTCCATAAATAAAAAGTAAATAAAGGAAATGCATCAGAAAGCTGGATAATAATTTCATCATGCTTCTGAAGGAATTTCTTGATTTCTTTGTCATCATGACCTATACTTGAATAGTTGCCTTCTTTGGTTTCTTTTTGAAGAAGCTGCTCCAGAACCCAGAAAAGGTAGAAAATGCTTTCATAGCGTGTCACATCATAACTGGCTTGTTCCTACAAATAAACAACAAACTCCTTTAAAAATAATTGGTTATAAATTACCTAAGAAAAATTTCATATAAAGATACCATATTTTGAGGCAAAAGAAAAATATCTGATATATTTAACACCTTCTGTCAAGGAAGGGGAAATTTTTTTAAAAATTTACTTTTTTCAAAGACTTTACAGTCATGGTGAATGACTTTTCTTTCTTGATGGTTCATAAAGCTCCAAGTCCTTTCTCTGCATTCTTGCAGAGAATACTAAAATGAATCTAAGAATATTTGGCAAGAAGTCTTACCAATGACTTGGCAAGGAGTCATACCAGTGTTGAGTGTTAAATTCAATCTTTTGCTAAAACTTTTTAATTCATGGTACTTATTTTGATATTAAACAATCCTAGAGTAGGCAGAGGAATCATCTGTAGGTGACCAGATGTTGTATCATCCTGAATCTAACTGATACAACTCAGGGAGTGGTAACATTAAATCATATACATAGTCATGACAAGAAATGTAGATGCACCTTGTAGAACTTTTAATTTCGCATATATGCTTGAATGTGAGGTAAGTCAAGAAAAAGGCCTAAACATGAGACAACAGCAAGCATAAGATGAGAGAATGGCAGAATCAGTGTAAGAAAAAAAACTGGCTTTATCATTAGCTAATTAATTAAGAAATGTGTCAGAAGCCCTATGAGGTGAGCCGATTGCTTATCACTATTTTATAGGCAAGGAAATGGAGCCTCTGAAAATTAGACTAATTAGAACTCAAATCCCCAGATCCTAACCAGGGACTTTTTTTTCCCTAATACATTTTGTTCAAATTAATTAAGAAAGCATTAACACTGGGAGAAAAGAACACTGTTGGAAACATTTATGGAATCTATTCACTGTATTAATGCAAAAATGAAAGAACATTGTTTTAGAGCTGGGACAAATATATTTTTCAATAAGGTGTCCCAATAAGCAGAGTAAGATATATACAGGCATACCTCATTTTAGTGTGCTTTACATTACTGCACTTCTCAGATATTGCAATTTTTTCAAACTAAAGGTTGGTGGCAATGCTGCATCAAACTAGTCTATCAGAGTCATTTTTCCAATAGCGTGTGCTCACTTTGCATCTGTGTCACATATTGGTAATTATGACAGTATTTCAAGCTTTTCATTATTACTTTATCTGTTACAGTTATCTGTGATCAGTTATCTTTGATGTTACTAGTTCGTTTTGAAATACCACAAACCATGCCCATATCATATGGTTAACTTAACTGATAAGTGTGTGTGTTCTGACTGCTTTACCAATTGGTCATTACCCATCTCCCTTACTCTCCTTAGGCCTTCTTATTCTCTGAGATGAAAAAATATTGAAATCAGGCCAATTAATAGCCTACAAATGGCCTCGAAGTGTTCAAGTGAAAGAAAGATTTCCCTGTCTCCCATTTTAAATCAAAAGTTAGGAATGATTAAGCTTAGTGAAGAAAGCATGTCAAAAGCTGAGATAAGCCAAACTCTAGGACTTGTGTCAAAGTTGATCAAGTTGTAAATTTAAAAAAAAAAGAGTTATCAAAGGAAATTAAAAGTACTCTTCCAGTGAACACACATATAAGAAGGGTAAACAGCCCTACTGGTAATACAGAGAAAATTTTAGCGGTCTGGATACCAGATCAAACCAATTACAACATTCACTGAAGCCAATACCTGAACCAGAGAAGAAAGGCCTAACTCTTCAATTATATGAAGGCTGAGCAAGGTTATGAAGCTGCAGAAGAAAACTCTGAAGATAGCAGAGGCTGGTTCATGAGGCTTAGAGAAGGAGCCATCTTTATGACATAAAAGTACAAGGTAAACCAAC
This sequence comes from Alouatta palliata, assembly GCA_004027835.1. Taxonomy (NCBI): domain Eukaryota; kingdom Metazoa; phylum Chordata; class Mammalia; order Primates; family Atelidae; genus Alouatta; species Alouatta palliata. The sequence goes on along the minus strand of PVKV010003888.1, from coordinate 11,800 downwards.
AAATGCTGATATAGAAGCTGCAGAAAGTTATCAAGAAGTTATAGGTAAGATACAGGAAGATTTATTAATGAAGGTGACTACACTAAACAAGAGTTGTTCAGTGTAGATGAAACAGCCTTCTATTGAAAGAAGATGCCATCTAGGAATTTTGTAGCTACAGGGGAGATATAAATGCTTAGCTTCAAAGGATTGGCTGACTACTGTTAAAGATTAATGCAGTTGGTGGCTTGAAATTGAAGCCAGTGCACATTTACCATTCCAAAAATTATGCTATGTATGTACCTATGCAATAATCTTGTATGTTCTTCACATGTACCCCAAAACCTAAAATGCAATAAAATATATATTTTAAAAAATTACATAACCCTTAAGTATTATGCTAAATCTACTCTGGCTGCCATCTATCAATAAAACAACAGGCATGGATGAAAGCATTGTTTACTGAATATTTTAAGCCTACTATTGAGACTTACTGCTCAGAAAAAAAGATTTCTTTCAAAAGATTACTGCTCATTGACAATATACCTGATCATCCAAGAGCTCTGATGGATATATATAATGCTTTAATGTCTGCAAACACATCTTTTATGGAGCCCATGGATCAAGGAGTAATTTTTATTTACAAGTCTTATTATTTAAGAAACTTATAAGGTTATAGCTAACATGGGTACTGATTCCTCTGATGAGTATGGGCAAAGTAAATTGGAAACCTTCTGGAAGGGATTCATTCTAAATGTCATTAAGAAGATGTGTAATTCATGACAGGAGTACAAAATATCAGTATTAACAGGAGTTTGGAAGAATTTGACTCTAACCCTTATTGGATGACTTTGATGGCTTCAAAACTTCAGTGGAGGAAGTCATTGCAAACATTTTGAAAATAGAATGTGGAACAGAATTAGAGGTGGAGCCCGAAAATGTGACAGAATTGCTGCAATCTCATAATAAAACTTGAATGGATACATACTGGTTTTTTTTACAGATAAGCAAAGAAAGTGAGTTCTTGATATGGAATCTTCTTTTTGTTAGTATTCTATAAATATTGTTGAAATGACAATAAGGTTAGAATACTATGTAAAATTTGTAGTTAAAGAATGGAGGAAATAAAAAACAATAATACTGCTTACAGCTTAAGAAATCATATGAAGACCACACAACGCATGCACCTAGAATTTGATCAACGTCAACTAAACCAACCAACACCATATGCCTTATACAACCAAATTCATGGATTCATCTTTAGGAAAAAGTCATCTACTAAAAAAGCAAATTTCAAAAATGGGAAAAAGCAACTCATATACCATATGTTCAGATATCAAAGTAGGAACATAAGAAACATGAAAAAGGAAAGATTATGCCTCTAAATAAACATAGTAATTCTCCAGCAACAAATTATAATAGAAAATAAATTTATTAAATCCTAGAAAAAGAATTCAAAATATCAGTTTTTAAAAAGCTCCATGAGAGAACACAGATAAATAACACGAAGAAATCAGAAAATAATTCATTATATAAATGAGAAATTTATCAAATAGATAGGTATCATTAAAAAGAACTTAGGAGAAATTTTAGAACTGAATAATTCATTGAATGAAATACAAAATACATTTAAAAGCTTCAATCAACTAGATCAAGCAGAATTTAAAAATCCAGAACTTGAAAATCAGTCTTTGGAAACAATCCACTCAGATGAAAATAAAGATGATAGAAAAAAAAAAAGGAATGAATAAAGTACATGTGACATTTGGCACATGATAAAGGAAACAAATATTTGTATTTCTCGTGACCCCAAATGCAAAGGGAGAACCAAAGGGAGAGAAAAGCAATATGACAAAATAATAGCTGAAAACTTCTCAAGTCTAAATAGAGATTTAGACAGCCAAACACAGGAAGCTCAGAGATCCCTAACGAGACAGAATTCAGAAAGTACTTCTTCACAGTACATTACAATACAGTAAAAAGAAACAAAGAAGGTCATTATATAAAGGAGCCAACTAGAAAGAAGAGATAACGATTGTAAACAAATATGCACCCCACACACAAGATCACCCAGATATACATAATACTTACATCAGTTAAAACTGTAAACATTCAGAGACAAAGAGAGCAATAACAAGAGAAAAGCCCATGGTCACTTTTAATGAACACTCATCATATAAACAGTGAATTTCTTAGCAGAAACCTTACAGGCCAAGAGAGAAGAGAATAATTTAATCAAAGTTTAAAAAAAAGAAAAAAATTCTGCCATTCAAGAAAAATATACCCAATAAAGATATTCTTCATAAAGAAAAATTATTTCCCAGACAAGCAAAAGCTGATGAAATTCATCACCATTAGACTGACCCTACAAGAAATGCTGAAAAAAGTCCTACAACCAGAAATGAAATAATGATATACACCATTATGAAAACACACAATAGTTTATTATGCACTGGTAGAGCAAACAAATAAAGAAGACAAATTACTTAAATGGTATCAATACAGAAAACTGCCAAATCACAATAAAAAGCAAATAGATAAAAGGAAAGGAACAAAAGATACATAAAACACCCAGAAATCACTCAATAAAATGGCAGGACTAAGCCATCACATATTAACAACAACCTTGAATATAAAGATTAAACTTTTCACTTAAAAGATATAGATTGGCTGAATGGATTTAAAAACATCACCCAACTATATGCTGCTCACAAGAAACTCATCTCACCTGTAAAGAAACATACAAACTGAAAATAAAAATACAGAAAAAAATAATCAATGCAAATAGAAGTCAAAAGGAGCAGTAGAAATGATACTTAGACAAAATAGACTTTAAGTTAAAAAAATTAAAAAGAAAGAAGTCAATCTATGATGATAAAGGTACAATTCACCAAGAGGATAAAACAATTTTAAGCATATACGCACCCAACACTACCGTCTACAGATATATAATGCAAATATTATCAGATCTAAGGAGAGAGATAGGTTACAATACACTAATAGTTGGGAACTTCAACAACCCCATTGGACAGAGTATCCAGACAGAAAACAAAAAGAAATACTGGATGTAAACTGAACATTAGACCAAATGGACCTAACAGACACTTATAGAACATACCTTGCATGAATACAAGTTCTTCTTATCAGCACATGGAATATTCTCCAGGACTGACCATGTTAGAACACAAAAAAGGAACTTTAGAAATGTAAAAACTACACTGAAATTAAATATGTGCTTGAATGGGCATTAGATCAAGAAAATATTAAGAACAAAATTTTAAAAATGCCTTGAAACAAATAAAAATCAATACTCAACATATCAAAGCATATGGGATACAGCAAAACCAGTGCTAAAAGTTTATAGTAATAAAACCCGACATAAAAAGGTAGAAAGATTTCAAACAATCTAATGATGTGGTTCAAGAAAGTAGGAAAACAAGAACAAACCAAATCAATTCTTAATAGGAAAAAAAATAATAAAGATCAGAGCAGAACTGATAAAATAGGAACTCATACAAACAACATAAAAGATCAACAAAAGTTGTTTTGTTTTTTTAAACTAAACAAAATCAATAATCTGTTATCTAGGTCAATTAAGAAAAAAAAGAATATCCAAATAAAGACAATCAAAAATGAAAAGGGAGACACTGCAACAGATACTACAAAAATACAAAAGATCATCATGGACTATTATGAACAACTATACATTAACAAAATGGATAATCTTGAGGAGATAAATAAATCCTGGATACAAACAACCTGCTAAGATTGATTCAGGAAGAAACAGAAAACTTTGACAGAACAGTCACAAGTAATTAAATTGAATTAGTAATAAAAACATCTTCCAACACAAAAAGAGGTCAGAACTGGATGGATTCACTGTTGAACTCTATCAAACTTACAAAGAGTAACACAAATTATCCTCAAACTCTTCCAAATAACTGAAGAGGAGTGAATTCTCCCTAACTCATTCTATGAGACCAGCATTACCCTAATACCAAATCCAGACAAGGCAGTAACATATAAATAAAACTACAGATCAATATACATAATGAAACAGAGTTGCAAAAATAATCAACAATATGCTAGAAAACCAATTACACAGCACATCAAAAGGAAAATACACCATGATCAAGTAGAATTCATCCCAGGAATGCAACAATAGTTCAATATACATAAATCAATAAATATAATAGATTACATCAATGGAATAAAGGACAAAATCCATGTGATCATCTCAATAGATGAAGATAAAACATTTGATTACAGTCAACATCTTTTCATAATAAGAAACTTCAACAAACTAGGCATAGAAGGAATATACTTCCATATAATAAAGGCCATATATGATAATCTCACAGCTAACATCAGACTGAATGGAGAAAATCTGAAAGCTTTCCCTTTAGGTACTGGAACAAGTGACGGATGGCTAGTTTAACTATAACATTTTTATTCCACATAATACTAGAAGTCCTAGCCAGACCAATTAGGCAAGAGAAATAAATAAAATGCATTCAAATTGGAAAAGAGGAAGTCAAACTATTCCTTAAGGCAAATGGTATATTTTATCTAGAAAAACTTAATGACTCCACCAAAAATTCTTAGATCCAATAAACTCAGTAAAGTTGCAGAAAACTGAAACAACATACAAATCCCTGTAGAATTTCTAAACACTAATAACAAACTTATTGAGAAAGATATCAAGATGATAGTCTCATTTAAAATAGCTATAAAAAATACCCAGAAATACATGTAACCATAGTAGTTAAAGACCTTTACAAGGACAACTACAAAATACTGATAATAAAAATGGAACACAGATAAACGGACAGACATCCCATTCTCATGGATAGGAATAATTAACATTAAAATAATCATACTACTCAAAGTAATGTAAAGATTCAATGCAACCCTTTTCAAAATACCAATGTCAAGAAAAAATCCTAAATTTCACTTGTAAACCAAAAGGAGCCCAAATAACCAAAGCAATTCTGAGAAAAAAGAGCAAAGCTGGAGAGACCACACTACCTGACTTCAAACTATATTACAATGATTAAGTAACCAAAACAACATAGTATTGATATAAAAGCATACATAGACTAATTCAACAGAATAATGAATGTAGAAATAATTTCCTATATTTACAGCCAACTGATTTTCAACAAACATATCAAGAACATCATTGGGAAAAGGACACCCTCTTTAGTAAATGGTGTTAAATAAGTTATATATCAATAAGTGAAAGAATGAAAATGGGCTCCACTACCTCTCCATATACAAAAGTCAACTCAAGATCAATTAAAGACTTAAATGTAAGCCCTGAAACTATGAAACAACTATAAGAAAACAAAGAAAACACTTCAGTACATCTGTTTCGGCAAAAATTTTAAGGCAAAGACCTCAAAACACAGCCAACACCGCCAAAAAGAGAAATGCACTCCTGTGTTCATTACAGCACTACTCACAAAAGCAAGTAAAAGAAATCAACCTGGATGCCCATCAACAGTCGAGTAGATAAAGAAGATTTTATATATATATATATATGTAAATAATATGGACATGCTTTTGTGTGTGTGTGTATATATATATACATACACATAAAATCTTTTATCTAGAAAATGGAATATATATATACCATAGAATACTATTGCAGCTATAAAAAGAGAACAAAACCATGTCTTTTACAGCAGTGCAAATGCAGCTAGAGGCCATTACCTAAGCAAATTAATGCAGGAACAGAAAACCAAATACCACACATTTTCACATATAAGTGGAAGCTAAACATTAAGTACACGTGGACATCAAGATGGAAACAACAGACACTAGGGACTACTACAGCAGGTGGGGTGAGAGGGAGGAGGTAGTAACTGAACACAAGCTAGGTATGCTCACCACCTAGGTGAAAAGATCATTTGTATACCAAACCTCAGTGACACACAATTTATGTATGTAATAAACCTGCACATGTACCCCATGAAGCTAAAGTAAAAGTTAGAAAAATAATTTGAATTGGACTATAGTGAACTAAGAAGTTTCTGCATAGCAAAGGAAATTATCAACAGAAAGCAGAGGTAACTTATAGAATGAGAGAATATATTTGCAAACTATTGATCTAAAAAAGGAACTAATATCCAGAGTATACAAGAAACTCAAAACAATACAACAATAAAGAATAAATAATTCAACTAAGTGGGCAAAAGACATGAACCAACATGTCTTAGTAGGAGACATACAAATGGGCAACAGTTATATAAACAAAAAATGCTCTACATAATCATCAGGGAAATGCAAATAAAAACTACAAAGTGATCCATCTTATCCCAGTTAGAATCGCTATTATTAAGAAGACAAACATACAAAAACAGAAGCTGGTGAGAAAGTGGACAAAATGGAATGTTTATGTACTGTTAGCAGGAATGCAAATAGTTTTACCATGGAAAGCAGTATGGTGATTTCTCAAAAAACTAGAATAGAATTACAATACAATCCAACAATGCCATTACTGAGTATTTGTCCAAAGGAAAATAAATCGGTATATATAAAGGATACCTGCGTCCCCATGTTTACTGGAACAGTATTCCTAATAGCCAAGATCTAGAATCTATCTAAGTATGTATCAACATAAGTATGTATAAATGTCTTAGACACTGTAGTGCACAGTCATAGAGCGAGTTCAGATGTTTCTCTTTGAAGTCATGGTCTCTTGAGTATGCCCATGCTCTGGGTGTAAGCATAGCCACCACAGAGAGCTATGTCTTACGAACTCTAAGCCTGCCTGTTCTTTTTTGGCTTCCCAAGTGTTTCATAATCACTCATGCCTTGCATCAATGTGGCAATGGATGAACCTGTGCCCTGAGCCCAGTGCCATTACTGCCTCAGACTTCAGAGTCATTATTCCCTCCCTGCAAGCCTGTCCTTGAGGCCTCAGCCCTGTGCTTGATCCACTTATCAGATTCCAGTGCCAGCACAAATATGAAAGGGCTAGCAAACTTAACCCAATGCCAAAATGGATTGTTTCAATTACATCTTCTCCAGCAGGAAAATAAAAGACTGAAAGACCCTAGCAGTGACTGTTATTAAAGGTCCCAGCAATTCTCACCACAACTGCAGATATCCACAGTATTGGCTGCTAAAGATGCGTGCAACTGTCATCAACCTTTACATCAGCAGACAAAACTATACAGAGACTATGCAACTTCACCCTTGGTGCCTAAACCTCTGAACTTCCACCAGCAAGTACATGCCCAGCCCATAGGCATAATCTTTCTTTCTTTCTTTTTCTTTTTTTTTTTTTTTGTTTGAGACAGTGTTTCACTCTTGTTGCCCAGGCTGAAATGCAACGGCGCAATCTTGGCTTGCCACAACCTCTGCCTCCTAGGTTCAAGCGATTCTCCTGCCTCAGCCTCCTGAGTAGCTGGGATTACAGGCATAGGCCACCAGGCCTGGGTAATTTTGTATTTTTAGTAGAGACGGGGTTTCTCTATGTTGGTCAGGCTGCTCTCTATACTCCTGACCTCAGGTGATCCACTCACTTTGGCCTCCCAAAGTGCTAGGATTACATGAGCCACCATGCCCCACCAAGGGATGATCTTTCAACACCAAAACTAGAATGCAGAGTCAGAATAGATGACTTCTCCACCAAATGTGCAGATGTCAGTGTAAAGCAACAAGAAACATGAAAAACCAAAGAGGCATATCACCACAAAGACCACAATCTTTTAGTAGCTGCCTGAAAGAAATGGAGATGGGCAAACTTTCTGAGAAATAATTCAAAATAATTATTTTAAGGAAGCTCAGCAGAGTTTAAGAAAATACACAGAATTAGTTTATTGAAATCAGGATAACAATAAACAAAATTACAAATTTTACGGAGAGATTAAAATTCTATTAAAAAAATTCTGGAGCTGAAAATACGATAAAATGAAAAATACAATTAATATTTTCAATAGCAGAATGCATCAACATAGAAAAAAAGGTTGAAAGACAAGTTATTTGAAAATATACAAAGAAAAGAAAACAGAATTTATGGAACAGAATTAAAAGATCAAATATTGTAAATTATGAGTTAAAGAAGAGAAAGAGACATATGAAAGCACAGAAATCTTATATTATTTAAAAAGCTGAAAATTTCTACAATCTGTGGAAAGATAAATTTTCTGATACATAAAGGGCAAAGGTGTCTAATCACATTCAATCTAAGCAAGACTGTACAAGGAAATACTATGACCAAATATTCAAAAATCAAAGTCAAAGAGAGGATCATGAGAGTAGCAAGAAAAAGAAGCATATCACATATAAGGGGTTTTCAGTAAGGCTATGAACAGAATCTCAGAATTCTTAGAGGTCAGAAGAAACAGATAATGTATACAAAATGCCCAGAAACAAACAACCCCCCAAAACAACAACAACAACAAACTGCCAACCAAGAATAATTTACCTGGCAAAGAAGCTGTCTTTCAGAAATGAATGAGAGATAAGGACTTTCCAAGATAAAAACTGAGTTCATCACCCCAGAACTGCCTTAAAAATTGTGAAAAGGAATTATTTAAGATAAGAAAATGATGCTATTAGTAACCTAAAACATGAAAGTATAAAACTCACTGGTAACAAGTAAGTACAACGTAAAATTCAGAATATTCTAATACTGTAAGAATGGGGTGTAAATCACTTAAATCTTTAGTATGAAGCTTAAAAGAGAAAAATACTAGAAATAATAGGAGATAAAATAATCTGTTAAAGGATACACAATATAAAAAGATGCAAATTGTGAGACTGAAAACATAAAATTTGGGCAGAGGGTAAAAGTGCAAAATTTTTTTATAAATTAAAAGTTACGTTTTATTTAAAATAGCAGACATGGAATCAACCTAACTGCTCATCAACAGTAGACTGGATAAAGAAAATGTGGTGCATATACCCCATGGAATATTATGCAGTCATAAAAATGAATGAGTTCATGTCCTTTGCAGCAACATGATGGAGCTGAAGGCCATTATTCTAAGTGAATTAAGGCAGGAACAGAAAACCAAATATTCTCATTTATAAGTGGGAGCTTAATATTGAGTACAAACAGACAAAAACAGAAGACCCATGATACTGGGATATACTTGAGAGTCAGGGTGGGGGGTAGGAGGAGAGTGAGGATTGAAAAACTATGTGTTGAGTACTATGCTTATTACCTACATGAAAAAATATTGTGTATACCAAACCCCTATGACACACAATTTACCCATGGAACAAACTTCCACATGTACTCCCTGAACCTAAAATAAAAGTTGGGAAGAAAATTGAAGCTACGTTGTTAACAGCTTAAAACATACTGTTATAACTATAAGATACTTTATGTAAGTCTTATGGTAACCAGAAGGCAAAAAGCTTTGTAGATACACAAAAGATAAAAAGTAAAAATTCAAAGCATAACACTAGAGAAAAATATCTAATTACAAATTAAGACTGTAAAAGAAGGAAGAAAATCTACACAATAACTAGAAAACAACAAAATCACAGTACTAAGTTCTTACTTTGCTATAATTACTTGAAAGTAAATGGATTAAATTCTCCAATCCAAAACCACTGAGTGGCTGAATGGATAAAAAATATATTACCCAATTAAATGCTGCCTACAAGAGACTGACTTCACCTTTAAGTACATAGATATACTGAAAGTGGAGAGAAAGAAACAGATACTCCAAGCAAATGAAAACCAAATATAGAAAGGGTAGCTATACTATATATAACATAAATGTGGCTATCAGTGTAATGCACCACATTATCATAACGAAGAATAAAAGCCATATGATAATCTGAATAGATACAGAAAAGGCATCTCACAATATTCAACATCATTTCATGCTAAAAGCTTTCAATGAATTAGATATAGAAGGGATGTATCTCCACACAATAAAGGCTATATATAACACCTCCATAGTTAACATCATAATCAATGGTAAAAAGTTGAAAGTGTTTCCTCTAAGACCAAGTACAAGACAAGGATACCCACTCTTCTCACTTGTATTCAACAGAGTACACATGTTCCTCAACTTACAATGGGATTGTATGTGAATAAACCAGTTGTAAGTTGAAAGTATTGTAAGTTCAAAATGTACTTAATAGATATAAACTATCAAACATCATATCTTAGCCTAGCTTACCTTAAATATGCTCAGAACACTTACATTAGCCTAAAGTTGGACAGAAAACATGTAACACAGAACCTATTTTATAATAAATTGTTGACTATCACACGTAATTAACTGAATAGTCCTCAAAGTGAAAAACAGAATGGTCGTATGAGTACACAAAGTATGGTTTGTGCTGATTGTGCATTGCTTTGACACTATTTTAAATTAAAATTTTGTAAGTTAACCATCATAAAATAGGGACTATCTCTATTGAAAGTCCTTGCCAGAGCATTTGGTCAAAAAATAAAATAAAATAAAAGGCATTCAAATAAGAAAGAAGTTAAACCATGTCTGTTTGTAGACAACATAATCTTGTATATAGAAAACCCTAAACACTCCATCAAAAAAATGTTACAATAAATAAGCAGAAGGTGTGAGCCCCAAAAATCTGAGACAGGTGTCAGTTAATTTAGAAAGTTAACTTTGCCAAAGTTGAGAACATATGTTCGTGACACAGCCTCAGAAGGTCCTGATGACATGTGCCCAAGGTGGTCAGAACACAGTTTAGTTTTATACATTCTAGGGAGACATGAGACTATAAACACATTCAAGATGAACATCGATTCAGTCTGGAGAGATGGGACAACTTGAAGCAAAGGTGAGAAAACTCAAAGCCAGGAGCGGGTTTTACAGGTCATAGGTAGATAACATACAAATAGTTTTATTCTTCCAAGTTTCTGATTGGTCTCTCCAAAGGGGACAATCAGATATGCATTTATCTCAGTGAGCAGAGGGGTGACTTTGGATAGAATGGGAGGCAGCTTGGCCTAATCAGTTCCCAGCTTGACTTTTCACTTTAGCTTAGTGATTTGGAGGCCCCAAGATTTATTTTCCTTTCACAAAGAATACAAAATCAATATACAAAAGTCAGCCGAGCTTTTATACACTAATAATGAACAAGCCAAACAGTAATCAAGAGAGTAATCCCCACAGTAGCTACAAAAATCCAAAATAGTTAGGAAAAAATTTAGCCAAGGAGGTGTAAAAACTATACATTAAAAACTATAAAATTCTGATTAGAAATACTAAAGAATATACAACTAAACTGAACGATGCCCCGGGTTCATGGACTGGAAGAATTAAATTGTTAAAACATCCACATTATCCCAAATAATATACAGCTTCAGTAGAGTTCCCATCAAAATTCCAACAAATTTTACACAGAAAAGGAAAGATAAACAATTTTAATAATTGTATAGTTATAAAATACCTCAAATAGCCAAAGCAATCTTGAACAAATAGGGCAAAGCTGAATGTATCACACTGCCTGATTTCAAAATCTGCTACAAAACTATAATAATCATAACAGTGTGGTATTGGAATTACAACAGACATAGTCCAGAGGAACAGAATAGTAATCCCAGAAACAAATTCACACATTTATGGTCAGTTGCTTTTCCAAAAAAAAGTACAAAAACATACCAAAGAAAAATAAAAACCATAGAAGAAAATCTAGGCAAAACCATTCAGGACATAGGCGTAGGCAAGGACTTCATGACCAAAACACCAAAAGCATTGGCAACAAAAGCCAAAATAGACAAATGGGACCTAATCAAACTCCACAGCTTCTGCACAGCAAAAGAAACAGTCATTAGAGTGAATCGGCAACCAACAGAATGGGAAACAATTTTTGCAGTCTA